>CAWUDS030005526.1:0-51534 GCA_963859935.3 Lathyrus sativus | reverse complement strand
ACTATTGGAAGAGCTGAAGTTTGAAGTGGAGAGAGGAGTTGATCTGCTTTCTTCTTTTTCTTTTCTGTATTGACATGCTTTGCTTGACTTGTTTGATGCATTAGAATAAGTTCATATCTAGAATAGGTAAAATCTAGGAGCATGATTGCACTAGAGGTTGAGTTGCTCCCTCTGCTTGTATTGTTACTGTGTGGCTTTGCTTGCGGGTATTCGGTAGAGCCCTGCTCCCTTGCCCATGTGGTTTGTTTGTCTGATGGCATTTCATTTCATTTTATCTGTATGATTGCAGTTTACTGTTATTGCTTGATAGCATGTTTTATATTTCAGTATGATTACTGTTATCCATTTTGGCTTGAGGTTGAGATGAGCTTGTGGAGGCTGAAGCCCCACACACATTTCCTCCCTCACTTGCATTGCATGCATTTTACTGTTAAGCTGATGCTTTGTCTGTTTTGGTGTATCATTGACATGATCCCTTAGGACTCTCATTTCCTTTGATAAGGAATTGATGATAGAATTTTAGGTTGAAACCTATGCATGACAACTTCTAGGAGTTCCCTGTTCAAACCTCAACCATAGGATGAATCCATGGCATGACAACCGTAGGACTTGATAGTCTCCCTCCTAGTTGGGCCTGTTCTCTTCTCATCTCAAAACAGTTTAAGATACAGTAATCATGAATGATTTCTTTCGTACGTTACGAGCCTTAAGCTATCTGAGAAAGGATTGTGGGAGAGTTTCTTTTCCACAGTCTGGATGTTTAGTATGGTACCCTTTGGGTGACATGCGACGCATTCACTCTCAGGTCATAGTCTCTAGTGCGATTGAAATCGCAAACACAATAAAAAAAACTTCTTTCGTAAAAGACAGGAAATAAACTGTAGTTTCCCGAACTACGTGAGCTCTGATCTCTCATGCCTGTTGAGAGTACGTAGGCACAAGATGGTGATGTCTTGGCGAGCTACCTTCCCTCATAATCCGTCGTAGGCCGAACTACGTTGACTCTGATTTCTCATTATCTGATGAGAATACGTAGGCATAAAGCGCGACGCTTTGCCGAGTCATTTTTCTTTTCTTTTTTAGCCAACCTTGATAGGTAGATAGAATAAAACCAACCCGTCCAAGTAAACACCACAAGCGAGGATCCCGTCGAGTACGACGGACGTGAGGGGTGCTAATACCTTCCCCTTGCGTAACCGACTCCCGAATCCAGACAACGGTTGTGATGACCTTGTCTTACCCTTTTTTCGTCAGGTTTTTTTGATCGTTTCCTTTCCCGTTCTGAGGGATAAATAACGAAAGGTGGCGACTCTTCGTTGTGCCGACACCTTATTTTCGCGCAAGCGACAGTTGGCGACTCTGCTGGGGACTCCAACGGTTCCCTGTGGGAGTCAATCCTAACGCTTGTATGTTTACTTGTTGGGTTGCGTTTATTTATCGCATTTTACTTCTTGCACTTTAATTCCCGCATTTTATATTAAGTATAATATGATTATCTGGGCTGTTGTGGGATGGGAGTTCTGATGAGTGAGAAGCCAGGCCCAGGCTTGAGTGCACTATAGACTTAGAGTGGAAATTAGTGGGCGCGTGCTTGCTTTGCATGCACTAGTGTCTCATGAAATCCACGCTCAGACGAGGTTCATCCGGTTGGCTTCTCTTTCAACCCTTTAGGTTGAGACGGTTGCTGGTTTGGTGGATTGTCGACTCTGGGGACCGATCATTTGTGATTCAGCCGAGTGAGGCCGCTTCATGAGCTGGTGATGCCACACCTTCTGGGTATCGTATCACCCCTCTTGAATGTCTGTGACGCTGATGAACACATAGGATGCCGTACCTTGAGTCAGTTTAGGTCCATACCTGTGAGTAGGGTTGGGTTCATTGCAGGAAACTTTAACCTTCAGACTACCTGGTTTTCTTGACAGTGAATCAGTTTTGTTGGTACCAGGGTTTCTCAGTTACAGATTTGTCTGTTCTTGATAGAGCAGGTTTTGATCAGAGGATCTTATCATTAGGTGTATGTATGTTCTTGATAGAGTAGGTTTTGATAAGAGGATCTTATCGTCAGATGTATATTTGTCCTAGATAGAGCAGAGTTTTCATCATCAGTTGTTTGTTCTCTATAGAGCAAATTTTTAGGGTCTAAAGATCTCATCAGCAGATGTGGTTTGTTCTTGATAATGCAGATTTTTGGGGTCTGAAGATCTCATCAGCAGATGTTGTTTGTTCTTGATAGAGCATATTTTTGATTTAGGGTCTAAAGACCTCATCAGCAGATATTTCCTGATCCTACGTCCGAGGTCCTTATTATCAGACATTTGTTCTTGACAGAGCAGAATTATGATCCTGTGTTTATGGTCCTATCAGATGGTTGTTCTTGGCAGGTCAGATTTGTGGTCCTACACCGGGGTTTTCTTCTGAGCAGTGGTCGTGGTTTTGTTAATACAGAATCTCCGCAGCACTAATTGCTCGGACCTCTTATTGCATGATTGCATTTTGCATTAGTTTGCATATTCATTTGCATTTCATTAACGTGTGTCTGTGTTGCAGGTACCGTTTTCCCCGATCCAGGATTTCTTGCCTCCTATTGTATTGTTATGGGCTCTCTGAGGAAGACCGTGGCTTACAAGTTCCTTACCCCTGATGTGGTTAAGTTGACTGGTTTGATAGCTCTAGCGGATGATTCTGTGAGGGATGAGTTCAGGAAATCTTACGGCAGGTTGCTCAGTTTGGTTCATAAGCCTTCTGTGTTCGAGTTGAATGGGTTGCACGCTCTGCTGCAGTTCTACGACCCTCCGCTGAGATGTTTCACTTTCCAGGATTTTGTTCTCGCCCCTACGCTGGAAGAGTATGCTGATTTGCTAGGTGTGCCTATCAAGAGGCAGATGCCTTTTGTTCACATGGATGCTGAGCCTGATCTGGCCGGTTTAGCTCCCTCACTTCATTTGGACGCCTCCGAGTTAGTATTGACTAGTTGGAACAAGGTTCCTGGGTTCTCCTTGCAGTTTCTAGTGGGTAAAGCTCAGCAGTGTGCCAAGGACGGATGTTGAGTCGCGTTCAATGCCATCCTCGCTCTATGCATATACGACATCATCATATTCCCTAACATGCCCGATTTTGTAGACTTTGATGCGTTTCATATCTTTGCTTCAGGGAATCCAGTCCGTACCTTGATAGGAGACGTCTATCATTCAGTTCACTATAAAAACGAGAACAGGAGGGGGAAGAACGTCTCATGATGTGTACCCTTGCTGTACAAATGGCTTGAAAGTCATATGCCCAAAAGGGGTCCTTTTGTCTTGTCTGCAGCCACAGCTGAGTGGCCTGAGCGTCTGATGAGTTTATCTGTGGAGGATATTGACTGGTTCGACAGAGATAGGTTGGGTACTGAGGTGATCTTCAGTTGCAGCGGGTTTCCAAATGTACCTTTGATAGGTAGGAAGGGTTGTATAAACTACAATCCGTCGTTGTTGGTCCGCCAGTTCGCGTATGCTCTGAGAACTCCGCCGAAGGATGAAGAGGTACAGGAATCTCTGTACCTCACTGGTATTCTGGAAGGGGATCTTTTATCCAAGCTTCAACGCGCTTGGAATGGTATCAGTAAGCGAGGAAAGCCTTTGCTGGGAAAAAGCAATAATTAAGCCTACCCTCCGTATTTGACTTGGATCAGAGCCAGAGTAAATGCTATAGGGATGCCGTTTCCTCAGGCCAAGCCAGAAAGTCCTCCAATGATCGAAGAGCCTACTACTGTGCCCATTCATCAGCATAATCAGGTGTTAGTTGAGCGGGATGAATTGAAGCGGGCAAACGAAGAACTGGAGAAGGAATTAGCTCAGCTCCGAAGCGAGAGGAACAGAGCCGTTCATTCTTTCAAAAGGCAAACAGAGTTGGTGAACCAACTGGGTACAGACCTGACTAAGCAGATAGCCGAGCGTGAACGCATGGGTCGAGACTTCAAAGTTATCAACGACGTACTGGCTACGAAGAAGCAGCACTTGGACGAGGCATATCGGAGGATATCCAAGTTCAACCAGCACTGGAAGGCTTCCCTGGCCACCAGGAAAGAGCGGGAGGATAAGCTGATGCTGCAGATCTCCAAGCTGGAAGCCCAGGTGAAGGACAGTGAGCAGAGGTTTGATGAAGAAACCGCCCGCAGATACGCCGCCGAAGGCCAGCTCAACAAAGCTCTTGCTAACCTGAAGGAGCGCAAGCTGACGTTTGAGTCCAAAAAGCGGAAATTAGAAGATTGCTTCGGCGAAGGAGCATGGGAAGGTTCAATTGAGGGACTTCAGTATACCATTGTGCAGAGGGAACTGCTCGTCGAGGGGTTGCTCACTATGCCGGATCATCCAGAGACGAAGGAGTTGTTAGAAGAGTATCGCGCCCGTGGTCGTACTTGACTATTTGTATTCCTTTTGTTTTGATCATTGTTGTATGCTGACCATCACCAGGCTTGTTGGCTGAGGTCACGCTATTGATTCGTCTTGTACTCGCTGATACTATGTACTGCCTTGATAGGCTTTCTTTATATATGAGATTGTTGTTTCCATGATTGGACTCGGACTTCTTATTATTATTATTATCAGCACTGGCACTCAGGCACTAGGATCGGGGGAAATCTCCCAAACACAGACACACGCATGCATTTGCATGAAGCATTTGCATGACGAGCATTTTGTTGTTTTTCCTAACCCTTTAGTGTTTAACAGGTTTTTCAGGTTTACAGGTCCCAGACTGCTTCCGGTGGTTCCAGGATTGATCAGAGACTAATTCATCGTTATCCGACTAGAGCTAATCAGACCAGGATCATGGATCAAGTGCAAACAAATGTCCAGGAGCTCCGCGAGAGGATGGATCGCTTCATGGAACTTATGCAAGTGGTCGCCAATGGCCAGGACCAGCTCAGGACTTTGGTTCATCCTTTGATCTCCAGGGTTGATAGTAACGACATACTCCATGGCGGTGCTGTGCCTACTCCTCCACTAGTTGATACTCCGCAGAATGGTGTCCCCGTGGCCGGGGGCAATGGCAGTGCTAATGGCAATGTGATGGCCAACATCGGACTCAATATGACGGGCGTCGCTAATGGGAGTCTGGGAGCTAATGTCAATATCGGGTCGGGCAACGGCAATGCAGGCGTCGGGAATATGTTGGTGCCTCAACCATGGCTTGAGGATCATCAGGATGATGTGTTCTCTCAAAGAGGTGCTGAAGGGGAGCTAAATGCTGAAGCACGGCTCAGATTCAAGGCACTGGAAGATAAAATGAGAGATATTGAGAAATAGAATACTTTGGGCGTTGATATGTCCAAGCTGGGGTTAATTGCTGATTTCAAGGTACCTCCTAAGTTAAGGGTGCCTGACTTTGAGAAATATAAGGGCACCACTTGCCCTCGTGTCCACCTGAGATCGTACTACAGGAAGATGTCTGCCTATTCTGAAGACGAGAAGCTGCTGATGCACTTCTTCCAAGACAGTCTTTCCGGACCATCCCTCGAGTGGTACATGGGTCTGGAGCCCACTAGCGTGCGCACATGGAAGGATCTCGCTGAAGCGTTTGTCCACCATTACCAGTACAATAGAGACTTGGCCCCGAACCGAGTCCAGCTCCAGAACCTGTCGCAGAGGAATAATGAAGGATTTAAGGAGTACGCCCAGCTGGTGGCGTGAGTTGGCAGCTCGGGTTCAGCCGCCGATGGTTGAACGTGAGCTCGTGCAGATGTTTGTTGCCACCCTCCCGGGGGTTTACTATGAAAAGTTAGTCAGCGGTATGTCTGGGACGTTCTCAGCTCTCATTATCATGGGCGAGCATGTCGAGAATGGAATCAAGATCGGGAAAATTCAAGGTGAGTCATCCTCAGCCGGAGGAGGTGGAAAGAAACCTTATGCTGGTAAACGACGAGAAGGAGAAGCGAGCGCTGTGACCAACGCTCGAAGGAAGGGCAAAGGCCCTCAGCAGCAGATAGCCAGTATAAATATTCCCAGCAGCAGCAGCAGCAGCAACCGAACCAACAGGGATATAGAAAGTACCAGAATCGGGCATCTTTGGCAAACCGTCACTTCGAAGCACCGCCCATGTCGTATGCGCAACTCTTGCATACTTTGCTTCAGCTTCAGTTGGTCCAGAAGAGGACGATGGCTCCCTTGACAGGGGCACCTCCACCAGGGTACGACGCAAATGCCACTTGCGATTTCCACTCAGGGGCTCCAGGCCACACAATCGAGAACTGCAAAGCCTTCAAGCATAAGGTGCAGGACCTGGTAGATGCGAAAATCATTAACTTCTCCGATAATGTGCCCAATGTCACGAAGAATCCTATGCCGAACCATAGGGGAGGCGGAGTGAACGCCATTATCGAAGAAGAGAGTGCAGATCTGTTGACTGATGTCAGAGACCTAAGGACGCCGCTTAGCTTCGTCAAAGCTAAGTTGTTGAAAAGAGGGTTCTTTCTAGGATGCGGAGAGTTATGTATGGACTGTGCCACACATTCTGATGGATGTGAGCAGCTGGTAGAAGGAATTCAAAGTCTGATGGCTGAGGGGATTCTGCAGTTTAGCCGGAAGGCTGAAAGTGTATCGGGGGAAGTAGTGTTGAAGCAGGCCGATGAAGTCGCCACCATCACCATCCCTCGTCGGCCAATAACCATTTCTGCACCCAGACTGCCTACAATCACTATTACCAAAGTTGGGCCGATACCATTCGAGAGTACTAACACCGTTCCGTGGCACTATGGGGCTGAAGTCTATTGCAACGGACAAAAGTTGGAGCTGGAACCGTATGGGTCGACTGTGGAGAATCTTGCGGGGATCAGTGGTATTACTCGCAGCGGAAGAGTATTTGCGCCGCCAGAGGTCGTGGCAGATAAAGCGGTCAAAGCTGATGCGGCCGATAAAGGTAAAAGCAAAGCCGTCGAAGAAGTCCCGTGCGGGGTAGAGAAAGATTTGCTTGTCAAAGATGCCGAGGAGTTTATGCGATTGATCAAAAATAGCGACTACAAGATTGTAGACCACCTCCATCAGACGCCTTCGAAGATTTATATTCTCAACTTGCTGCTGTGTTCTGAAGCGCACCGCAATGCGTTGCTGAAAGTGTTGAACGCTGCCTACGTACCGCAAGAGATATCGGTGAATCAGCTAGAAGAGGTGGTAGCCCACGTTAATGCTGGAAATGGGCTAGGTTTCACAGACTTGGAGCTGACACCAAAAGGGAGGAATCACAATAGCGCCCTGCACATCTCGATCGAGTGTAGAGGCACGATCATGTCGCACGTGCTGGTGGACACGGGTTCGTCGCTTAATGTGCTTCCGAAGAAGGCCTTAATGAAGCTGGATACTCGTGGAGTGATCTGCACACCCAGTGATTTGGTGGTGAAAGCATTCGACGGGACTAAACGCCACGTTTTCCGGGAGGTGACCCTGCCGGTCCAAGTCGGTCCGGAAACATTCGACACGGTCTTTTATATCATGGACATCATGCCTGCCTACAGTTGCCTCTTGGGCTGGCCATGGATCCATGCTGCTGGTGTCGTGACCTCCACGTTGCACCAAAAGCTCAAATATGCTGTCGGAGGAAGCATAGTAACCGTGTGCGGCGAGGAGGACATAATGGTGAGCCATTTGTCATCCTTTAAGTATGTTGAAATGGATGGCGAAATCCATGAAACTCTTTGCCAAGCGTTCGAAGCTGTCAAGGTGAAAGAGGTAGCTCCTGTAGTCACAGAAAAGCCAGAGATGAATCTCTCCTCGTTCAAAGAAGCTCGGGCCGTCGTCCAAGCTGGATCTACCCCAGGCTGGGGGCATATTTTGGAGATACCCAACAAGCAGGATAAGTTTGGATTGGGGTATTCTCCTGGAGCTGAAGCTTCTTCTTCGTCTAGCAGTGCGTCACGGGGTAAGGGGCCGGTCCTATTTACCAGTGGCGGTGTGATCTTCGAAAGCATCAACGCGGTGTCTGAAGACAGCGGGGATAGCGATTGTGATCTCGACTCTTGGATTCATCCAAGCAAGTCAGGCGAGGGCCTCAACAATTGGACCATCAAGGATATCATCCCGATGACAATTGAAGAGTAATGATTTACTTTTTCCAATCACTGTACAACCCTATGTCCTACCCGGGGCATAGAGGTTTTATTGTCAGGGCCTTGTTGGATTATGTACATGCATTTTGTTAATAAATCAAAGGCGTTTTCTTCGTATTCAAATATTGTGATCTCTGTTATTCCTGTTTTGTATTTGTTTTGAAAAACAGTAAAATGGCAATGGGGTTTGTGCTAACCTGCATATTCTTGTTTTAAACTTAACCCTTGTTATTGCAGGATCCACATAACAGATGACATCGACTCTGGACCTTCTACGGCTCACTTCGACTTCGATTGCCCGATCTATCAAGTCGAAGAAAAGATTGATGAAGACGAAGACCTTCCTGAAGAGTTGGCCCGCTTGTTGAAACAAGAGGAAAAGGTTATTCTGCCTCATGAGGAGGAGATCGAGATCGTGAATTTGGGTTCTGAAGAGCTCGTCAGAAATGTCAGGATAGGGGCTGCGCTGCAGAGTGATGTCAAGCAGAGACTGGTCGAGATGCTTCGAGAGTATAGTGACGTCTTTGCTTGGTCATACGAAGATATGCCCGGACTTGACACGGACATCGTGGTCCACCACTTGCCGCTACGAGAAGATTGCCCTCCCGTTAAGCAGAAGCTTAGAAGGACGAGACCAAATATGGCCGTTAAGATCAAAGAAGAAGTGCAGAAATAGCTTGATGCTGGCTTCTTAGCGGTCACCACTTACCCTCCGTGGGTCGCCAACATAGTGTCTGTACCGAAGAAGGACGGTAAGGTACGCATGTGCGTCGATTATCGGGATTTGAATAGGGCAAGCCCTAAAGATGATTTCCCATTGCCTCATATCGATGTGTTGGTCGACAGCACAGCCCAGTTCTCCGTGTTTTCGTTCATGGATGGCTTCTCCGGTTACAATCAGATTAAGATGGCACCGGAGGACATGGAGAAAACGACGTTTATCACTCCATGGGGAACATTTTGCTATAAGGTAATGCCCTTCGGTCTGAAGAACGCAGGGGCCACTTACCAACGAGCAATGGTAACTTTGTTTCATGACATGATTCATCATGAGATTGAGGTCTATGTTGATGACATGATTGCGAAGTCCCAAACGGAGGAAGAGCATCTGGTCAACTTATTGAAGCTTTTTGAGAGGCTTAGGAAATTCAGGTTGAGGTTGAATCCTAACAAATGCACTTTCGGAGTGCGGTCCGGAAAGTTACTGGGGTTTATCGTAAGTGAACGAGGCATCGAGGTTGATCCTGCGAAAATAAAAGCCATTCAAGAAATGCCAGCGCCGAAAACAGAAAAAGAAGTTCGTGGTTTCTCTCCCAGCTCATGGCCACATGTGAACCGATGTTCAAGCTTTTAAAGAAAGATCAGGCGATTACTTGGAATGAGGATTGCCAGAAGGCATTCGACAAGATAAAGCAGTATCTCTAAGAACCTCCAATCTTGATACCTCCAGTGGCTGGACGGCCATTAATCATGTACTTGACAGTTCTTGAGAATAGTATGGGGTGTGTTCTCGGTCAGCACGACGAGACGGGCAGAAAGGAGCATGCCATCTATTACTTGAGTAAAAAGTTCACTGACTGTGAATCTCGCTACTCGATGCTGGAGAAGACGTGTTGTGCACTAGCCTGGGCTGCCAAACGTCTATGACAGTACATGCTCAATCACACCACCATGCTAATTTCGAAGATGGATCCGATCAAGTACGTCTTCGAGAAGCAGGCTCTTTCGGGCAGGATTGCCGGATGGCAAATGGTGTTAACAGAATATGATATTCAGTACGTGTCCCAGAAGGCCATCAAGGGAAGCGTATTGTCTGATTACCTTGCCGAACAGCCGATCGAGGATTACCAGCCGATGAAATTTGAATTCCCTGATGAGGATATTATGTTTCTCAAAGCGAAGGATTGCGATGAGCCATTGCCCGACGAGGGGCCAGATAGGAAATCCCAGTGGAAATTGATATTCGATGGGGCGGTTAATTCCTATGGAAGTGGCATCGGGGCTATCCTCACGACTCCCCACGGATCCCACATCCTTTTTACTGCGAGACTGACGTTTCCAGTTACCAATAATGAGGCGGAGTACGAAGCATGCATCATGGGTCTAGAAGAGGCAATTGATTTGAGAATCAAGAATCTAGACGTATATGGTGACTCAGCGCTTGTGATCAACCAAATTAAAGGGGGTGGGAGACTCGTCAATCGAATTTGGTGTCGTACATGAATTATGCCAGAAGGCTACTTCCGTTCTTTGATCGAGTGGAACTCCATCATGTGCCCAGAGCAGAAAATCAGATGGCTGATGCCTTAGCCACGTTGGCTTCAATGTATAAAGTCAATTTTTGGAATGAGGCTCCAAGAATTGTCCTTTCCCGTCTTGATAGACCGGCATTCGTCTTTGCAATCGAGGAAGCCGCTGACGGCAAGCCATGGTTCCATGACATCCAGACCTTCCTTATGACTAAGGAGTATCCTGCGGGTGCGTCAACCCAGGATAAGAAGACTCTGAGGAGGCTGTCTGACAATTTTTATCTCAATCCTGATGGAGTGTTGTATAAGAGAAACCACGATCTCGTGCTACTCAGATGTGTAGATGAGAAAGAGGCGAGTATGCTCATGACGAGGAAGATCCTGAGAGCAGGATATTATTGGCTGACGATGGAGTCGGATTGCTTCAGATTCGCGAAGAGATGTCATAAATGCCAGATTTATGCTAATAAAGTTCATGTGCCGCCGTGCCCGTTGAATGTCATGTCCTCCCTGTGGCCGTTCTCCATGTGGGGCATCGACATGATAGGCAAGATCGAGCCCACTGCATCCAACGGTCATCGCTTCATTCTGGTAGCTATCGACTACTTCACCAAGTGGGTGGAGGCAGCCTCGTATGCTAATGTGACCAAGCAGGTGGTGGCTAAATTCATAAAGAGGGACATCATCTGTCGTTACGGAATTCCCGAGCGGATCATTACTGATAATGGTCCGAACCTGAACAACAAGATGATGAAGGAGCTGTGCTAGAGTTTCAAGATTGAACACCACAACTCATCTCCTTGCAGGCCGAAGATGAATGGCGCCGTTGAAGCGGCCAATAAGAACATAAAGAAGATTGTTCAGAAGATGGTTGTGACCTACAAATATTGGCACGAGATGTTGCCATTTGCATTGCACGGTTATCGTACGACGGTACGTACTTCAACCGGGGCAACTCCTTTCTCCTTGGTGTACGGTATGGAAGCTGTCCTACCGTTAGAAGTGGAGATCCCTTCTTTGCAAGTTTTGGTTGATGTGAAACTCGACAAGGCAGAGTGGATTATGAATCATCTGAACCAACTCATCCTGATGGACGAGAAGAGGTTAGCATCGATTGCGTTTGGTCGTTTGTACCAAAGCCGAATGAAGAAAGCTTATGATAAGAAGGTGCGTCCTAGAAGCTTTCAGACGGGTGATCTCGTCCTGAAGAAGATTCTTCCTCCACACTCCGATCACCGGGGCAAGTGGACTCCGAATTACGAAGGTCCGTACGTCGTCAGCAAGGTCTTCTCGGGAGGAGCTTTGTTTTTATCCATGATGGATGGTGAAGATTTTGCATCCCCAGTGAACGCGGACGCAGTTAAAAAATACTTTGCTTGAAAGCGACCCGCTGGACAAAAAAAGAGAGTCCAGGCGAAAAAGGGGCATCCCGGCGAACCAAAAACAGAATAAAAGGTTCGGGCAAAAATTAGGGATATAAATTGAAAAAAGGTACACCCGCGAAGTCGAAAACCTACTCTGGGCGACTTCGGCAAAAAAGGGTATCCCGGTGAACTGAAAACCCGCAAAGGGCGGTTCACGCAAAAGTTAGGGATTTGAAAAAGCAAATGACTGCGTTCCGCGTGTGGACTTTCATTGTTTAGTGGTTTGGAGGACCTGAGGGCCGTTCATCTGAATCAATCTCTTCCGAAGCTGAAGCGTCGGAGAGGTATCGAAGTCGAGTGGGTCATAGAAGGATCAACTCATGGTGTTCGTCTACGCCTTGTTGCCGACATTTATATATACTGATGTATATTTATGTTTTATTTTTGCGCGACTTCCTTATTCCAGGAGCTTGCCTCTGTTGTAAAACATTTTTACCCATTCAGGGGTTTGTTATCAATAAAATGTATACTATTCAGCAATTCTGTTTGTCTGTTTAGCATTTATCTGCTTTGTTTGCGAAAAAGAACGCCGGTGTTTTTGATAAAGTGCGCATACATAAACTTACTGGCCTAGGCCACTGATTGCTGAAGCAATTAATTACTTGAATATTGTCACGAGATAATAACCTTGATAGGTCCCTTTGAAGGGTATCTTGTCTGTTTGTTTGTGTTGTTACAGGTATAGCGCATTCCAGACAGAGCGTCGTGCGCATCCCGAAGCAGGATGATTCCTCCTTTCTCCAGCAGAGTTCAGTAGCCTCTCCTCGCAGAGTTTGAACGCGAGAGCATGAGCATTGATATGTCTCCCTAGGCAGAGATGATTCTCTCCCCAAGCTGATGCATCCTGAAGGAACGTCATCCCCTCAGCTGAGTCAGGCGCCGAAGCACGTATTCACTCCCCAGCACCGGGTCACAAGTGCAGGTTTCGTAGGAAACTATTCGTACGCCGAAGTATGCAGCAACTGATGGTGCCAGACTGAAGTCTCCAACGGAATTGAAATTCCCCACCAGAGTCGTACTCTCCCCCAATGTCGGATGATTCCTTCTTCCCCAGCGGAATCGAAATTCCTCATCAGAGTCGTACTCTCTCCAGCGAAGCAGAATGATTTCTTCTTCCCCAACCGAGTTTGCAGATACCCAAGAGAGCCGAATCCTTGGAAGATGCTCAAGCCATGATTGGTTTTCCCCAGTAGAGTGTTGAACAGCCGAAGTTGGTTACCCACAGAGTCGTCATCTCCAAATAAGCAGCCATGAAGGCCACGCAGTTTATTCTCGCGATTGACATCGCTTTTCCCTCAGCAGGTCCAGGTTCTCGTAGAGCTTCGTTACCCTGCAGCAATCAACCGAAGTTATTTCTCCCGCAGCAGTCAACTGAAGTTGTGTCCCCTACGGAGTCCAATTGAGATTGGTGTGACCATGTTCTCCTCAGCAGGATGATTCCTCTATCTGAGTAGTTCTTTCTCCTTGACAGGAGGATTCTCCCCTCGGTATTTATTTTGCTGACGGGATCGCATCATTGTGCATGATTGCATAGCATTTACCATAAACGCATAGCATTTCCACCATGTGGAGCATTGCGCCATTGCCGAAGCATATGCATAATAAACATGATTTAGGTTGTTATCGTTCTTGTTTTGCAGGTGTTCCGCCGCAGAATTGATTGCTCAGGATGATTCCTGACATTCTCCCCAACGAAGCCGCTGGCTCAAGATGATTTCTGAGATCCCCAACGAAGTCTTCAGTTCAAGATGATTCCTGAGATCCCCAGCGAAGTCTTCAGTTCAAGATGATTCCTGAATTCCTCAGCCGGGCCGTTTGCTTAAGATGATTCTTAAGACTCCAGTGCAGTCTCCAGAGTTGGTCGCTCGAGTTGATACTTAGAGTCCCCAGTGAAGGCTTCCCAGGATGATTCCTGAAATCCCCAGCAAAGTGTTCGCTCAGGATGAGTCCTAAAACCTCCTGAATGGTTATCGGTTCAAGATGATTCTTGAAGGTCCCCGACGGAGTTATTTGTCCAAGATAATTCTTGAAGTCCTCAACAGAGTTGATTCATCCAGAATGATTTCTGGACCCTCGGAGCGGAGTTACTTGATAGTTCTCCAGAATCCCCAGCGGCGAAGCATCCTCCCCAGCAGGTTGTCTAACGGAGAAGTTGAAATCTCCCTTGAAGACTCCATGATTGAAGTCTAACCGTGTTAATGAAGCGGTTCTCTCAGCTGATGCGAAGTGCCTGATGGCAGAGGTTTAGATGTTCCCAGTTGGCTCATGATTGACCAAGAATTCTATTCCCGCCTTGCTGATGAAGTCCGGCCGATGCCCGACGAGTTTCTTTGAATGCCTGATGGCATGATCAACCCGATGGTTGAAGTCCGGCTGATGCCCGACAATTTCTTGGAATGCCTGATGGCATGATCAACCTGATGGTTGAAGTCCGGCTGATGCCCGATAGTGTTCTTTGAATGCCTGATGGCATGATTGACTATGTATCACCGGTTACCGTGTAACCTATTCCCCAATGGAGTTTCTTCACCCGGACGGCGAGGTCAGACGATGTTGAGAGTTGACGGTGAAGTCAGATTATGTTGAGTACTTGACGACGATGTCGGGTGTTTCTTAGAGTTTGTTTCTGGCGGCGATGTCAGGTTCTTTAGTTCTCCAGCGGCGATGTTGGGTGTTTGTTTCCGACGGCGATGTCAGATTCTTTGTTCTCCAGCGGCGATGTTGGATGTTTGTTTCCGACGACGATGTCAGATTCTTGATTCTGGCGGCGATGTCAGGTGATTTAGTCCTCCAGCGGCGATGTTGGATGTTTGTTTCTGACGGTGATGTCAGACTCTTTAGTTTTCCAGCGGCGATGTTGGGTGTTTTGGTTGTCTGATGACAATGTCAGAAGAATTTAATATGGATAACTGACGACAAGGTTCAGATCAGTATGTCTCCAGCTAGCTGTCGTGCAGCTATTATTTCAGTGTTCGAAGATTCGTTCCCATCAGAGTACCATGTGCTTATGCAGTTGGCAAATTTCCGGGTTTATCGGTATTCAACTGCCTCGCACCTTGATTGGCTGAGAGTCGTTCGCTCCTCACCCAGTCAGGTTCAAGTCGTTTGAATAGGGGCAGCTGTTGCACCCCAAAATTTGACCAACATTTATTTACCCATCAAGAGTTATATGAGACTTTGAAGCTAGCCAAGAAAGTTGTTCAAAGTGATTAAAGGTTGATATCTTTGTCAGAAAACTCAAGAGATCCTCAGAGAGATTGGTTGAAACCAAGGTTGTGTGCCTCATAACTTGAGAGTTGTGGGAGCCCCTCAGATGATTCTGAGACTATGAGGGTGAACTTGAAGCTTTGAGAAAGCTTGTGAGATGTCTTGAAAGCCATCATGAAGCCTAGAGAGGTCACTGTGCAAGAATTCAGAAGATTCAGCCATGAGTGGTGGAATTAGGGTTTGACTGGGTCAACCCTAGGTCAACTGATGATTTGGAGAGGGTTGAGACCTAATCCAAGGGCCATGTGATCATGGAATGATGCATTGAGATGCTATAAGGATGATTCCTAGACCAACTCATCATGATTGAGGAGTTTGAGAAGTTTTAAGCTAGGGTTTCTAAGGATTGACAGTGTAAAATCCCCTAGTTTGATCCCTATCTTCAAGGCAGTTTAGCTAAAGATGTGATTGTCATCTCATCTTCCCCACGAAATGAATGTTGTAGAGCTTGGTCTTAGCTTTAATTTTAGTACTAGAAGTCCTTGATAGGATTTGTAGAGCTCACGTTATGACTTTGACAAATTACAGGTCATCTGAGGTATGTGAATCTGGGTCCTTGAAAGTCACCCAACTTGCATCCAACTTTTGCCCTAGTAGGCTGATTCCTATGGATTCTTGGTCAACATGAATGTTGTATAGCATCTTCTTAGCTTTCTATAGAGTACTAGAAGTCCTTGATAGGATTTATAGAACTCAACTTATGGCTTTGACAAGTCAAGGGCATTTTGGTCATTTGGAGGTTATAGGTCATTTCAAGCATAAGGCCATATCTCCTAGTTCCAAGCTTCAAATGGAAAAATCTTCAACATCAAACTTTCTTAGAATTATGTTTTAAGGCTAGTAGGGAGGTCATAAGATGTTGAAAAGGCTTGTATCAAAAAGTGATAAAAATGGCCTAAAATGGAGGCATAAGTTAATTAAGGTGAAATTGAAAATTGGAAATCACAAGCTATAAATCCAAACCATGTCATGTAATAGGTCATTTTGACTCCAAATGACATTCTAAGAATAATGGTTCAGCCACAATTTTGATTTGAGGCTTGGATCATAGGGCTGCTTTGGAATTGGCTTACTTGCATATTAAGGTACCAAAGCAAAACTCAACAAAACTCAATAAACAAGGTAGTTATGCATTGTAACTCATCGTAAATCTCATATGGGGAGAATTTCAAGTCAGTTACAAAGGTTACAAGAAGCTTGGCATGAGATAGCATGTGAAGAGAATTGAAACCAAAATGTCATGACATGAAAAGTTCAATTTCTCATTGGATGATCCTAGATGGTTCTAGATGATTCTAAACCACTCTATAAGATGATGGTAACTTGCTCAGATGCAAGGTTGGTGAGAATTGGTGCAGAGAAGAGAGAGTGAAATCAAGAATCTTCCATTGCAAGTCAAGTTGCATTTCTTCATTCTTCTTCATTTCCATTCATTCTTTCCATCCAAACACATTCCATACATCCTAGTGAAGCTGTGCAGATTGAATTGAGATCAAATCCATGGAGAATTGAAGAGTTGGTGATTGAAATTTCAAGGTGGCAATTCAAAATCGATTTCCAAGAATCAAGCAGTTTCAGACATCCTTTTTGCATACAGAAGCTAGAAGAGAATTGGTGATGGTTTTGTTATTGACAAGATTTCTGTTTGGACCAAGAACTCCTTGAATATTGAGTGATAATCTTAGTTCTTTAGTGGAGGTTGATCAGTGATAGGAGGTGAACATTTTAGTGTAATCAATTTCAAGAATGGTGAGTTTTGCTGTTCGAGCATAATTTGAGGTTTGATTCGTGTTTGGAGTTTGAGTGAGATTCAATAGAATTTGAGGCCATGGTTAGATTCAGCGTTGAAAATCAAGTGGATTAGGGTCTTGAATTTTAATTATTGATGAAGTTTTGAGGAGATACGAGTTGAGAGGATGAAGCTGCTCGTGTTAAGCTTCCATGGATTTCCCTCCAAGTTCAGAGTTCAAATGGAGAAGACGATGTTGTGACCCTTGGATCATACAAGACTTGTTGACCAGAGCAATATCCCACGGCCGTGATTCAATTTCGTGTTTGTGAAGGGGGAGAATTCTGATACCCAAAATGAACCGTTTCATTAAATCATAGATAGTGGGCTTAAGTTTGAAGTTTCTATGCACACCCCCTTCATGAGGCCCATTATGATTTACACTGAAAATCATTGATATTTGCACCGCTTGCTTTTCTTTTTCTTAGGTTTTATTATTTGATTTTCTGATTAAATGATGGGCCCAACGCTTATGCTATCTGAACCCCCCTATTTGAGCCCATTAATAATGTGAACTATATTTTGTTGCTAGCTGCACCCACCCCTTCATGTTTTCATTTTATTTTTCTCCATTTTCTTTCATAGTTTGGAAAATCATATTAAATGGAAAATTAATGATTTTTTAATGGGAGTTTTTTCTCCTACTTCATATTTTTGTCAAGAAAAATATAAAATAAAAATATTTTCGTTTCATGCATTTTAGTATTTTTTGTGTATTTTCTACTTTTATTGCATTTTATTTCTTTTATGTTTGTCCATGAATTTGTAGAATTTTGTTTAGGTAGTTCCCTTAACATTTTTAGGCCATTCTTTTTAGGATAGTTAGGTATATGCTTTAGCTTCCCCCTGGATTTATTCCATAATTTTTTGATGAATTTTAGAATAGTTTTGATTAGATGACATTAGGTTGTGTAGAATTAGGTCAAACTTCAACATAGGTCCATAATAACACTAGAATTTTGGGTTTTTAGGACAAATTAGACTATGGGACATATAGGGCATTAAGGGTAGGTATGTAGGATCCCTTAGAAATTATATTAGGATTTAATATAGTAGTATACTATTTTTAGATGATTTTTGTAGTTGATGATTGTTTGTGTTGCCCTTGTGGGTTTGTATTTTTGTTTGCTTTGCTTTGTGGGCTTGGAGAGCTTGATATTGTTCTGAGGAGCATTGAGGAGCATAGTAGAAGACTTGAAGATGGATTGAGGAGCTTTAGAGCTTGATCTTATTTGCTTTTTTGTTGTTTTAGGGTTAGGGATTAGGAAGAGTTTAGACTTAGACAACTTCTTTCTTAAACATGGATGGTATCTGTCACCTCCATTCCTCCCTGTGATTCAAAGTCCTTCCATGGTATACACCTCTCTCCTTTGGAGGGATAAGTGATTGTACCTAGGAAGTAGAACTTTTGAGGGAACCATTCCTTTGATGTTGAACCCTTATAGGTCACCTTTGGTGGTCAATAAGCAGTTCAATATCCCCCAGCTTATCCAGTAAGTGATTTCCTCTGGTTTGATTATCTTGAGAGATGCAGAGCTTGAGTGTGAAGATGAAGACTTCATTGAAGAGTATGGAAGAGGATGAATCCTTGAGCATTGCCATTCCAGTTGAAGCTTGAAGAGCAACAAGAGCAAGTTGATACTTGAAGACCCCTGAAGATGAAGTAAAGACTGAAGGATGAAGTTGACACTTCTAAGTGATTGAGATTGATTCTGAAGAGCTGAAGCTTGAAGAACAAAGGAAGTTGATGCTTACTTTGATACCTGGAGATCCTGAAGGAGCCAAATTGGTACTTATAATTGATAGTGAAGCCTGAAGGTGGAGCTGATCAAGAAGCTGAAGCTTAAGGGAGAAGATAAGTTGAAACTTATGTTGAAGGGTTGAAACCTGGAAAAGCAAATTGATATTTCTCAAGAGTGATTGAAGTCTAAAGACTGAGTTACTGTTGGAAGAGCTGAAGCTTGAAGTGGAGAGAGGAGTTGATCTGCTTTCTTCTTTTTCTTTTCTGTAATGACATGCTTTGCTTGACTTGTTTGGTGCATTAGAATAAGTTCATATCTAGAATAGGTAGAATCTAGGAGCATGATTGCACTAGAGGTTGAGTTGCTCCCTCTGCTTGTATTGTTACTGTGTGGCTTTGCTTGCGGGTATTCGGTAGAGCCCTGCTCCCTTGCCCATGTGGTTTGTTTGTCTGATGGCATTTCATTTCATTTTATCTGTATGATTGCAGTTTACTGTTATTGCTTGATAACATGTTTTATATTTCAGTATGATTACTGTTATCCATTTTGGCTTGAGGTTGAGATGAGCTTGTGGAGGCTGAAGCCCCACACACATTTCCTTCCTCACTTGCATTGCATGCATTTTACTGTTAAGCTGATGCTTTGTTTGTTTTGGTGTATCATTGACATGATCCCTTAGGACTCTCATTTCCTTTGATAAGGAATTGATGATAGAATTTTAGGTTGAAACCTATGCATGACAACTTCTAGGAGTTCCCTGTTCAAACCTCAACCATAGGATGAATCCTTGGCATGACAACAGTAGGACTTGATAGTCTCCCTCCTAGTTGGGCCTGTTCTCTTCTCATCTCAAAACAGTTTAAGATACTGTAATCATGAATGATTTCTTTCGTACGTTACGAGCCTTAAGCTATCTGAGAAAGGATTGTGGGAGAGTTTCTTTTCCACAGTCTGGATGTTTAGTATGGTACCCTTTGGGTGACATGCGACGCATTCACTCTTAGGTCATAGTCTCTAGTGCGATTGAAATCGCAAACACAATAAAAAACACTTCTTTCGTAAAAGACAGGAAATAAACCGTAGTTTCCCGAACTACGTGAGCTCTGATCTCTCATGCCTGTTCAGAGTACGTAGGCACAAGATGGCGATGTCTTGGCGAGCTACCTTCCCTCATAATCCGTCGTAGGCCGAACTACGTTGACTCTGATTTCTCATTCTCTAATGAGAATATGTAGGCATAAAGCGCGACGCTTTGCCGAGTCATTTTTCTTTTCTTTTTTAGCCAGCCTTGATAGGTAGATAGAATAAAACCAACCCGTCTAAGTAAACACCACAAGCGAGGATCCCGTCGAGTACGACAGACGTGAGAGGTGCTAATACCTTCCCCTTGCGTAACCGACTCCCGAATCCAGACAACGGTTGCGATGACCTTGTCTTACCCTTTTTTCATCAGGTTTTTCCGATCGTTTCCTTTCCCGTTCTGAGGGATAAATAACGAAAGGTGGCGACTCTTCTGTTGTGTCGGCACCTTATTTTCGCGCAAGCGACATTGTGATGGAGTGTTTTTCTTACGAAGTTCCAACGATCCGGTTATCCAAAGATACCATTGCTTCCAGTCACCGCAACAAATTTGATTTTGAGATATGCTTCTGTAAAGCCCTTGCTCCTACTTCTCTTGACAGTTCCCTCGTACACATTTGAATAAGGCTCCGCTCGTTTTCCCAAAAGGCATTTCCTACCAACCTATAACCTGCACAATCAAAATGGCATCATCAAATGTGCCCACAACATTGACAACAACTTCATTGGTCCTACGGACAGACACGCCAAGACGGGAGCCTCCATTGATGACTCGTTCCCCTTGCTTAACTAAATGGTCCTATAATCAAAAGAACAATGCAATAACCTACTAATCTAAAAGTAAAAGGATGAATACTAGAACTTAAGGAGAATCACTTCAAGACTCCAATAGTTAAACCGTGAAGAGTGAAGAGGCTCAGGGTATCTTACCTGGTGTATTATTGCCATTTAACATAACTTTCTTTATGCCTGAAGTTATAAGTATCTACTTAATAAAACCGCGAATTTAGCATTCAAAATGAAGATTTCCCTACATTACCAGGATTCAAAAGTGTTTAAGTGCAGATTAACATGGATACGCACCAGAAAGCACAACCTCATGACAATGCTATGCCATCGGTGCAAACTCAGCATTTCTCTATGGGGAGGTCTGCTGGTTTCAGTGTGGAGGGAACATAAATCATCAAAGAAGCTACCAACCGACGTAATACCTCAACAACCTGTTTGTCTTCGTTTCAACACGCTCTCCCCTTTGTACTCTATCAATTTGGTTGAGCACCACCTGTACACACACAAGAACGGGGATACAAATCAAAACACAAACACAAAGAAGGAGGGGCATTCACATACAGTATATATTTCGTTCTCACGTTCAAAGTCCGTCCATACGAAGGATCATCATAAGCATCAGTACATATAGCAGTTTGAAACATACACATGATTTTTAAAATACACTAGTACACAAGGATGAGAAGAAGATAGGCATTGCAAATAATAAATTAACACAACAGCAACATACGTGTTAAGGGCAACAATACGTATAGTAGCAGCATCACAAGTCACACGCATTACAGAAGGAATCATCAAGCCTGAGCTTCTCCCCTCTATGCCTCTGATCCGTTTCCTGGCCCAAGACAAATCATTATCCACACCTGTCAAAATACCAAATGCAAAATTAGTAATTGTTTGGAGATTAAAACCGTTAAAGAATATTCATGGAATAATGGAAGATGCTATCAAATCAGATCAAATCGCAAATCAAAGATTTGAATACCAATTAAGCAGGTCATCACTACCATCACCGAAAAAGGAAACATTTCAAATTCAATTTGTCCCAAAAAGGAAATCCAATCAACATTCAAGACAAACAATCAAAATCCAATCAAGAAATTTCGATTCAAAGCCTATAAAAGGGAGGCCTAAAACATAGAAATAGGAGGAGGAATCCACAAGAAAAACGACAAGTTCGAAACCCTAAAAGAGAAGCACTTATCTCTCGGTGACATTGCTACCGCCGCTAGAAACCTTTGAGAACAACCATCGCTCAAATCGTCGTCGTCTCATCACCAGCCGCCGCTCCCAATTATCGGTAAAAAAACTCATTCGCGTTAAAATTTCTTAAGCTATTGATGCTTTGCTGTCTGGTTGCAGGTTTTAAACGGGATTGACGCAAGGAAAAGAAAAATGGCGTTTCAGATTCGCATCGAGAGAGATAGAAAGGGGGAGGCTAGGGTTCACGTTTCCTCTTTCAATTTTGTTTGCAGGGATTCTTTTCTGTCTAACACACATATATTCACTAACGCCACGCTTAACCTAATCAACCGCTAATCTTCCTTTTTTTTAATCTGCTTTTTAACTAAAATAACCTTTTAACTTAATTTAATTAATTATTCTGTTAATAGACCAATAATCAAACAATTATTATTTTTCTAAATGAACTAATAACTCTTTTAAAATTAACTATTTAATTAGATTGTTTTAATCTTCTTTTTATTTTTTTATTTTAAATAAACTAAATAAATTCTTTTTCCAAATAATTAACAATATATCTTTTAAAAAAAAACATTTTGTACTTAAAAACGACTCTTAGAATAATTATAATAAACCTTTTATTCAATCTAAATTAATTTCTTTTTATGATAACATCTGAAAAACATTTTTTTTATTATTTATTAAATCCAATTTATTTAAAATTAATGCGCATCTAAAATCTTTTTTACTAATAAAATTAAATTAACATTTTCTAAAATCAACCTCACCAATTAATCTAATTTTTTTCCTCAAATTAATCATTAAAATTAACTCACTAAATTACTACAACTTCTCGCTTAAAATCAATCCGCCCTAAATAATCAAATACAACTCTTTTCGCAAAAAATCAACCTCGCTTAAAATCAAGCAAACATCGTAAAACTCGATCTAATCGTGCACCCCACGACACACTCACTCTCACACACTTCAGCGCTTTCATGCGTATGTGTATGGCTTTATCATTCCTGCAATTTATAGTAATTTACATTATCGTAATTTATTTCATCGCATTGCAACCGTCCAAAGGAAAATCCTACACATGATTCAACAATCGTGTGTAGTGCACTCACATTTGCATCATTCTCCCCTCGATCCTTGATCCCATTCAAGTCGATCACTTAAGATAGATCCAACCCCATAGGAGGACCTTGTGTTTTATCTTACAACATAAAAACAAAAACAATCAACTCAATATTCAAACATTCAACAACTCAACATACAATATTCAAACAATAGAGAAAGATGCCAAATCATCTTAGGCGAGATAAAATCTCCACCCCACAATAATACAGTCAATATCGTAGGAACTTTGCCTTAAGAGAGATAAAGGTGTACCTCGTCGATCCCTATTCGAGTACGTAAGCCCTTTTCTTAAGACGATGCAAAGACTATTTTCCTACAACCTGTGGAGATTACATCTCCCTTAAAATGAAGACACATCTCTTCTCCTAAAAAATCAATCAATCAACTACCCTAAACCCGTAGGAACTTTGACCACAGTCAAAGAACCCCTCTAACCCTTTAGGGGAACTACACATACTCTGATTCCACTCCCGTAAGGATATGTAGGCATAAGATGCGACATCTTATCGAGTATACTTAGATATAAACCCCTAGGTCTTTCAACCTTAAGCAGATAAACACTTAGCAATAAACAAACATGAAACAAGAGGTTCCTGTAGAGTACTACAGAAACTTAGGATGCTAGCACCTTCCCTAAGTTTAACCAACCCCCGAACCTATAACTCTCTAGCTTGCATTGCATTGTGGGAATTTCGATCTTTATCCCTTCCTTTGGACAAATCAAAGTTCGGTTGCAAAATGAATTAAAGATTCAAACTAATCAATAGTTTGGTATCCGATTTTCACCGCGACAAACTCCTCCATAACATGAACTGATACACCAGTTTGACTGGATAAAAGAAGATCATTGATCTGAACACCCTGAACCGTGACTGAGATCTTGTTGGAATCCAACAGAGCCTGAACCTGGCTTCTAAGCACCGTACAATCTTCAGTTGAATGCCCCTGTGCCCTAGCATGGTACTCACAGTGGGCGCTGACATCGAAGCCTGGCGGATATGGTGGGATCTCTAGATTAATCTTCTTTGGCACTATCAACCCACCTCCGATCAAATCCGGCAACAACTTGTCTCTACTGCGAAAAACAACCGGCAGAAAAAAAATAGAGGAGTCGCCACTTTCGTTATTTATCCCAAAGAAAGGGAAAGGAAACAATCGGAAAAACCTGACGGAAAAGGGAAAATACAAGGTCATCACAACCATATCTGGATTCGGGAGTCGGTTACGCAAGGGGAAGGTATTAGCACCCCTCACGTCCGTCGTAGTCGACAGGATCCATGCATTGTTGTCTATCTAAAAAGGGTGTGTTGAAACTACCTAGCTAAAGGCTAATGGACAAAATAAAAAGTAAAAAGACTGACTCGGCAGAGCATCGCCGCTCTGTGCCTACGTACTCCCTCATGCAATGGGAAAGTCATAGTCAACGTAGTTCGACCAACTACGGCTAAAGAAGGGGGGAAGGTTGCTCGCCAAGACATCGCGTCTTGTGCCTACGTACTTTCATCTGGTATGAAAGATCAGAACAAACGTAGTTCGGGCTAAAAGGACCACAGGTTGGTTCAAAAGTTTTTTAGGCCCGAGTAGGGATAACAAGTAGTTCTAGCAGTTGGTGTATGCAGCTCGACCATTGGAGACTTAGGCGTTACCGTTTGCGGTAGAACTAAGAGTTAACGACACTCTTTTATCTGAAAAGATTTTCCTGATTAAGATCCCGAAGGATGAAAAAGGTTTTAAGTGTTTTTGTATTTTTTAGAGAAGAAGTGTTTTGAACTTGATTTGTAACTCATGTCGCATTAGAGACTATGACCTAAGAACAAATGCGTCGTATATCACCCAAAGGGTGTACACTAAAGACTCTCGGCTATTGAAAGGAGGCCCCTCAATCACCATTTCTCAAGTAGCTTAAGGCTCGTAGCATGCCACACTTGTCATTCTTTATTAGATGTCTTATGAGTGTTTGAAGATGAGAAGAGAAGAAAGAACACTAATGGGAGACTAATCAATCCTAAAAGTTATCATGCAAAGTTGGACCTATGGTTGAGGTTCGAAGGGAAATACCTAATGTTATCATGCATGGTTAGAACCCTAATGTCTATCATAACCTTTCTTGAACAAGAGAGATTAGAAACCCTAAGGGGAGAAAGACAAATAAAGAAGAGGAAACAACAAAAGAAATATGCAAATGAAAGAATGCACACATTGAATGCACAAGTATAATGAAAGTGGGAGGAAAATAGTGTGGGGTAGTAGCCTCCACAAACTCATCTCAACCAAGCATGCATATGGAAATGCAAGAAAGGAACAGGAAAAGAAAGTGCACAAGAAGAAACCAATCAAACCACACAAAGATGCACCAAAAATGTCCTCAAGGATTCATCATTTTAGGTATGCTTCAAATACCTCCAAAGGAGGGACCAAGCCACCTTAAATGACACTCCAAGGTCATTGGACATAAGGTAAATATGAAGAGGAAATCTTAAAATCAAAAGCAAAACATAACAAATGGAAGTACAAGCTAGAACACAAAGAAATGCAAGCAAACTACACATTGAAACCCTACTTGAAAGCTCAAAACAAAACAAACAAATGAACAAGTAAGAAACAATATCATGACCTAAAATTGAACAAACATTATCCTTAACATGTTAGGAACATGAAAAAAAAAGGATTGAGAGCTCAACGGATCCAAAAATGTCATATCCAAATCAAACTAGGTCAAAGTGCATGTATGAACCTCCCTTAGAGGTAACTTGACTTGCAAGTTACCTCAAAATTAGGAAAATCGTTCAAAAATCACCAAATAAAATGCATAAAGAAGCTAAACAAGTTGGCAAACAGAAGCCAAAAGCACAAAGCCAATATCCCCCCAAAGCACCATCAAAAGACAATAATATTCAAGATGTACCACTTTGAAATGGGAGAATCGAGGGCCAAAAGAAAAGCCACCAAAGTCAACCCTAAAGTCAACCAATCAGGGGCAAAATGGTCCTCAAAAATTGTTTAACTCATCATGTGTATGAGGATCAATTTTCATTCATTGGACCCAAAAGAAATGAGAGAAACAAATAAAAGATCACACAATGTCACAATTTAAATCAATTAATACACTTCCAATATTTAAATCCAATTTTAATTGAAAAATAAATCAAAAAATAAAATAAAAATTTTCTAAAATTAAAAGACATCTCAAAGTGTCTAAAAAGTATTTTTGTGATTTTTTTGGATAATTGGAAGTAATTAAAAATGATTTAAATGCAAACAGATAATAAACAAAAAATAAAATGAAAATAAAAATAAAATAAATAAACAAACGGTGCAAATAGTAAAGAAAGACAGTTAAAAAGGAGACTGGGCCAAGAGGGGGTGTAAGAAGCAACTGAGCCCAATGCGCCCAAACAAAGTTCAGGTCAAACAAAGATCCACCAAGGCTGGTCAACAGAAGGACCAGCGTGGAAATCAAACAAGGTCGTTTGATTAAATAGTAATCAGATCACGTGGATCACATAGCGCCAGCACATTAATGAGGATTTAAACGTGATTGAGTGTAGCATGGTCAAAGGGGTGTAGGCTGTGTCTTAATCTCAAGCGTTCATGTGAAAAGTAAGCCAATTGTGTGGTGTGTGGATCATCTTCTCAAAGGAGAAGTCAACAAAATCCAATGGAAACAGACGGTGGCCGGAGATCCCTTCCGGTCATCTTCTCCGGCCACCCAACCACCGTGAACAGTTCCAAGAAAAATACAGGTATCAAAACTCCACCAAAATTAACAAACTAATAGTCAAAAATCATCCTCTCATCACGAGGAACTCAAAATCCAACCTTGGTTTTCATGTTTGAGCAACATACAAAGCAAATCGAAGACAAATATAAAATGTGCAAAATCTGTAAAACTCAAAATCAACCAACCAAAGTGTCGAAAATTCATCTACACTTCACGAGGAGTTCAAATCCACATTCCATTTACTCTAAAAACTCAAGAACAAGCCAAAATGCAAACAACAAGTTTTGTGCTCCAACCAGAAATCAACTCAAATGCCAGTTCATTTTACATATTAATGGTCTACATGTTTCCTATGTCTCAAATTTGCAAGAATGGCACAGAATCGTGGCATAAATAGAGAGATATGGTGATTTCAAAATTACCTAGTGGAGAACCTCCATTGGGTCTTGTCTTTGGCTGAACCTTCAAGCAAATCACCCAGAATCATTCCAAACACTTGAATAAAGCTTCTAGTGTGCTCAATTTCACTTGATAATGGCCAAAACTCCAAAACCGAATTTCACTTTTCTCTCTCTTTTTCAAGTTTCTATTTCTGCAATTCTACCACCAATTCGAGCTCTGAGGGTTTGGGAAGTTTCCTACCCTTTTATGTATTAGGTTCAGATGCAAATTGAGCCTTAATTCATGCCCTAAAGCCCAATTGCCAAATCAATTTTCCTTCACTTTTTCACTTGCCATAATCGTGTTTTCTCCATTGCACCAGCCTCAATTTTGTTCCAAATCAATTGCACATGGCCTGAGTTGATCAAAGGGCCAACAATTGGTCCTTGTTTTGATTCTATGGTGGATTTCTCATTTGTTACTTCATGGTGAAGAAACCATGGAAATGACCAACCAAATGACCTCAAATTGCAAAATTAAACTTGGCATTGTATTTAGAACATCATTTGCACTCAAAATATGCATAAATTTGCCTTGAAAAAGTTCCAAATCATTCAATTCCAATTTCGCCATTTTAAACTTCTTTCATGAAAAATTCAAACATCAATTCTTCACTTCAAGCTCCAACCATGACAAGAGATGATTTGGTAATGCAAATGGCCCCATTTGGAGCAAGTTTAATGTTGAAAAGATTTTCATTTGAAGTGTGCAAGTTGGTGAAATGGACCTATAATTTTATGACCTATAATCTCACTTTCCCAAAATACCCTTAACTTGCAAGCTTCATAACTTGAGTTTTACAAATCAGATGAATGACTTCTACTACTCTTTGGAAAGCGAAGACCATGCTCTACAAGTTTCATGTTGGTCAAAAGTTGAGGAGAAACATACTTCTAGGTCAAATATGGCTTGGAAGTTGGTTGACTTTTGTTGACCAAAATCACATTCATCTGATGACCTGTAACTTGTTTGTATCATAACTTGAGTTCTATAAATCCAATCAAGGACTTCTAGTACTCAAAAGAAAGCTAAGAACATGCTCTACAAGTTCCATGTTGGTAAAAAGTTGATATGAGACTTTTATCTTAAGCTAGGTGGTCTTGAAATGATATATTAGACCTCTCAATACGACATCCCATGACCATAGAGACATGGAATTGAGTTATAACCTCCTTCAATTCACAGTTAACTGAGGATTTACCATATGAAAACCCTAGATGCAACATTCTTGACTGTGGCTTGTTCCACTTCTTACAACAACTTGAATAAGATGCAAATGGCTCTCAAGGCACTCCATGAGCTCTCTCAACATCTTATACCCATAATCATGCATTCACAACCCTCTGATTCTCTTCAACTAGCCTCTAAGTTAGGAGCTGACCCACTTACATCCATCCATCCTTTCACAAGACTATTGACCACTTCAAGATGATCTGATGACCATTCAAACTTGAGTAACACCCCTTGCTTAGGCTCAACACTCTGAGAAGACATCTCCTGCTATGCACAACCTCTTGATCCCTTGTTCAATGAAAAATGTTATGCAATGCAAATGCTAGAACAAAATGAAATGAAACATAAATCAAGTCAAGAAAAGGTTGGGCAAATTTTGGGGTACAACAGCTGCCCCTATTCAAGCGACTTGGACTTGAATGAGTGAAAAGAGAACGACTTTCATGCAATCAAGGTAAAAGACGGTTGAATACCAAAGAACCCGAAAATTTTCCAATCGCAGAAAACCTGAATATAGCTATACTGATCTCAAAACCACTTCGTTGGGGAAAAAGAATACAAACGTCAAAAGCGGTGCCATGGTCTGGATACCATGTTGGCGAAAAGTAACAATCCAAATTACCAAAGTCTGGGTATTCCATAGAGATCGAAACCTGGATACCCAAAGTGATCGGGGTCTGGATACCCAAAGACATAAACTGGAGCCTGGATGCTCAAAGAAACAAATTGGAGCTTGGACGCTCAAAATGATCGGAGTCTGGATACCCAAAATGATCGGAGCCTGGATGCTCGGTAATAAATTTGAGTCTGGATACTCAATAATTGGAGCCTGGATGCTCAGTGAAATTCGGAGCCTGGATGCTCTATGCAAATAACCTGAGTCTGGATACTCGATAATATGAGCCTGGATGCTCAATGCAAATCTGAGCCTGGATGCTCAGTGCAATTCGGAGCCTGGATGCTCTATGCAAATAACCTGAGTCTGGATACTCGATAATATGAACCTGGATGCTCAATGCAAATCTGAGCCTAGATGCTCAATGCAAATAACCTGAGTCTGGATACTCGGTTAATAAATATGAGTCTGGATACTCAACAACTGGAGCCTGGATGCTCAATGCAAATCTGAGCCTGGATGCTCAATGCAAATAACCTGAGTCTGGATACTCGCTTAATAAATATGAGTCTGGATACTCAATAACTGGAGCCTGGATGCTCAATGCAAATCGGAGCCTGAATGCTCTATGCAAGAAAAATATATTCATCAGGATATGGATATCCTACAAGTTCAAGTCAAACGACGTTGTTGGGAAACATTATAAGCTATGGTCTGGATACCACATGGGTTGAGAAAAACATTAGGTTCCAAGGTCTGGATACCACACGGCGATAGGAGATAACAACAATTACTGTGACCTGGATATCACGGAGCATCAGATAAACTACCATGGTCTGGATATCATAACTGCCTTTACCGGAATCTGGATACTCAACGGAGAAAGTACAAACAGGATTCATCAAGGTCTGGATACCCACCTGACATTACCGGAGTCTGGATACCCAACGGAGAAAACACAATAACACGAGCATAAGCCATGGTCGGGATACCATAAGGCAAAAGAACACAAATACACTTGTTGTGATCTAGACATCACAAGGGAATTTGACCAGAGTCTGGATACTCAACGGACAAAACAGATCGGTAACTGCCACGGTCTGGATACCACATAGGCAAAGATAACCAACTGTCGGGAAAAACAAAAGCCGAGGTCTGGATACCATGCGGGCTAACAGAGTCTTAACAACTTGTCATGGTCTGGATACCATATACACAAAGATATTTAACTCGCCATGGTCTGGATACCATATAGGGCTACCATCAATCGAAGTTCGATGACACTACTAGGGAGAAACGCAAGCCAGGGTCTGGATACCATGCGGGCTGATGAAAAATATTATGGTCTGGATACCATTCGGGCAAAGATACTCTTCAACTTGCTATGGTCTGGACACCATACGGGCACAACTATATAAATCAATCATTTGTCTGATACATTCCTACAAACAAAGAGGTAACAACCTGGTCTATGTTTCACATGCAAAATGTTTGAAAATGGTGTAATGCCCCATACAAGATGGGAATGCTACGCATTTGCGGTAGATGCTATGCACGCATGCAGATGAAACGGAACTGAATCAATAAAATAAATGCTAGAAAAACAGAGACCACCCTGTCAGGAACAACAAACAACCCTGTAGGGAACGACTTACCTATGCCAATAACTATTGGACTTACTCTAAAACGAAAGGGCCTCGAAGGGCTCATCTATCGGGAATAAAGTTCATACGAGAACGGGAAATCCAAACTCAACTTAGGATGCAGATCACCACTTGCTGAGGAAAATGCTCGGACTGACTCTCCGGAATACAAACATTTTGAGTAACAGACAACTCACCGAGTACTTAAAACATCCAGGCTAAACAGCCTAACTTACCTGATAGAGAACAAAAATTCCCTGAACGGCCTTCCAAGACGCAACAATCTTGGGGAATAAAGATCTAACTGAGAAAAGATGACCAACACTGAGATTACACCTTTCCTACTGGGGGATAAATAATACTGTAGGAAAATCAACTCTGCCGGAGACCTCGGTCCGCGCTGCTGAAAGCTGAGTACCTACAATCAAACTAATGGAGAGGGAAGAGTACCAGACCACTACTAGGGAAACCTCTGCACCTACTCTGTGGGGATACGCCTGAATATCGACTCACTAGGGAGTAAGCACATACCCGTACTCTGCGGAGGATTAAAAGCGCACTGGCGAAATGCCAGGGACATGATAATACACTACACATGACTCTACAGGGATAGAGATGCAATATCAACTGCTGGAGAACAACATTGTTTAGGGAACAGATGAATTCATTCATATTCATAAAACCTTGCCCCAAGCGTAACAACCCTGCAAAAGACAGACAGACAAGACATCCTATACAACAAGACTATCTTGGTCATCATCCGTGACATTGTTCAATTAATACCAAAGTTTTAACAATTATTGGCCAAGGCCCACAAGTTTATGTATGCAAGTTCAACAAAAACATCGAGCGTTTTTCACAAACAAAACAGTAAAATCTAAAACAAAGCACAATGACAAGTACTGAATTGTATATATTTATTGATAAACGGCTTGTAAATAGGCAAAGTTTTACAACAGATGCAACTCCTGAAAAGAGGAAGTTGCACAAAACTACAAGTATGCATAAAAGCAAATAAAAAGTGTACATTTTAAACAAAAAGTACAGCAATGTCGGCAATGTGGCGCAGACAAACACCATGAGCTGATTCCTCTATGACTTGCCTGACCCTGACGCTTTCCCGACGCTTCATCTTTAGAAGAGATTGATTCGGATAAACGGCCTTCAGGTTCTCCCAATCCACTAAGCAATGTGTTGCACCCCAAAATTTGACCAACCAATTATCGCATTTACATACCATATACATTGCATTTTTGCAGTCAGATTGATTTTATCGGGATCACAGCCCTCTCCTAACGCTTCAGGCATTTCAGGCCAGTTCGGAAAAGTTGTTTTGAGAATTGGTGCTCGTCCCGGTGTTTTCAGCTCTCGCTGTTATTTTTTAGGACATTTAGGTGTCCTGTTTTTACCGTTTATTTCGCTATGTTCGCGCATCCTTTTTTAATTGATTTAATTGACCTTCCTTGCATTTTTAGATTTTTTCCTTATATTTCTAGAATTTTAAATAGTCTTTTAAATAGATTTTAATAGATTTAATTGCTTTTTTAGATTTTAATAGATTTTTAAATAGATTTTTTTAATAGATTTTAATAGATAATACTTTTTCTAGATATTAAATAGATTTTTAATTGATTTTTCAATAGGTTTTAAATTCTTTTCTTTTTAGAATTAATTAGGTGTTAATTGTTTCATTTTAGAAGTTAATAGGAGTTTAATAGGGTTAAATCACTTTTTAGATGTCAATTGATTTAGAATTTAGTAGATTTAATCATTTTTAGATATTAATTGAGTTTTAGAGTTTAATAGATTAGATATAACTATTTTTTTTAGAATATTGTTTAGAATTTAATAGATGTTAAATTCTTCATTTTTAGAATTTATTAGATGTTAATTGAATATTAATCATTTTTTAATTGTCTTAATTGGCAGTTTTTTTAAGTACTAGCATTAATTTTCGTTTAGGTTAATTGAATATTAATTGGTCTTTTTTTAATCATCATTAAGTCATTAATTGAAGTCAGAATTAATTGATGTTAATCAATTTTCGTTTTCATTAATTGGTCTTAACTATTAGTTGTGGTTAATTGGGAGTTAATTGAGTCTTAGTTGTATTAATCAGGTTTTAATCAGTTTTGTCCAGTAGTGGGCCATATGTCCAATTGTGGGGGGCCCAGTCCATTCAGCATGACACTTGTCCTTGTATAAGGCGCCACATGCGTTTCATCCTTCTTCCGCCACCTCATTTCTGGATGCCCCACACTCCTGACACATCACTCCCACACGTGGCCACCACACGTCCTCCCTCTCCCATGCAAACCCACACGTAGTGTCACCTGTCCCCCCACTCACTTCCTCACCGGCCGGCATGCAAGTGCCGGAGATCTTCGCCGGAACCCCACCGGAGACCCCGTAACCGTCACTAGTAACTAAAACTGTCGCCGGAAACTGCGTTTTCCACCGGAAATTCATCTTCCTCATCAATCCTCTCCACTGTGTTCGTCATCGATGCTCCAACCTTCATTCATCTTCCATCACCGCGTTCTTCAACCTTCATCACCAGATCCTCAAAATTCTTCATGGATCTTCAAAGCGTTTTTCGGTTGTTCATCAGATCCGTTCAAAGAACATCCAACCGTGTTCATCATTCTCTAGATCCTTCAGAATCCGTTCAGCCTACATCATCTGTTCGTTAAAACTTCCTTCAAGAACCTTCATTAACAAACTCCAGTAAACCTGCATGTTCAACGTGTTCACCAAATTCTTCCAGAAATCATCTGCGTTCATCAAGCGTACACATTCTTTAGGATTCATAACAAACTTCATCATCCGATTTCCCAGCGAATCTTCAAGACCTTCATCATGTTCATCCATCGGTTCTTGCATGATTCCAGAAATTGTTCAAGATATCATCATCTTCGTTCATCTCACCTTCTCAGAGCGTTCATCAATTTTTCAATAGGATCTACAATCCAAGTTCTTAATGAGCATGCATCTCCAGATCGCCTTTCTTTCGATCATCTTTGTATTTGGATCTTCAACGAACGCGCTTTTTGTTTGTGTGAACGAGGTTGATGGTTGAGGTGGAGGGGTTGCAGAATGGACAGGGACGGTGGAGGTTGAGACGGAAGAAAACGAAGATGGGGATTGAGAGGCGGAGGCGGAGGCAAGATGGAAGAAGAGAAGTGTTAGGGTTTCAGAATTGTGTTTGGGAGAAGTGAGGGAAGGCTCATGGGTTGGGATGTTAGGCCTCAGGCCCAACGAGATTTTTGGATCCATACCCCCATTTCCAAACATTCACCCCCCGTCCCTGTTTCCTTTTCCCTGCGCGTACCCCCTTTGTGTGTGTTATTTTTTCTGAATTTTTTTTGTATTATGGGCTTAAAGCCCAGTGGTGGTTTCTTACTGCAATTACCCCTTTTGCAGGTTGTACCCCCCTCCCCTTTAGTTTTTAATTTCTTGCTTGTATTGGATGATTGATTGTAATAACCGTAGAATTTATATTCTTTTTTTCTTTTTTAGGAAATTATATAATTATAGGATATATAGATTTTCATATAGAATTTTTTCTATAGTATATTATAGAATTTTTAGGATATTTTCTAGTATGCAATTTACATAGAAGTTCCCATTTTCTTTAAATAGTATTTCTTAGAATATTATTGTGTATGGAGTTTTTCAGTCTATTTTCTTTATAGAACGTTATAGCATTTTAGGATAGATTTTTCATGCTATTTTTCTTATACGCATTTCCTTTTAATATTTCTTTAGAATATTTTCCATTAGGAATTAATTGCCGTAATTTTAGGAGTAGAACTTTATTTTCATTTGTGATTGGATTTCTCTCCTATTTTCTTTTCTTATCCGATTTTATCTTCGATTTTTTTGTTGGCTGGCCGTGTGACATGATTCAATTGGAGAATGATTTTTGATATTATTTCTCTATCTTGTCTTTGACACGGATGTCAATATACTACCTCTTAGAGTTCGATTTCTCGTATAAGTCGAACCATGACGGTCTAAGCGTTACATTGTTCCTGATTCGAGCGTCCTCATCAAGGATCCAGAGAGGAGAAGATTGGAATGGAGCTTGCACGCATGTCAGGAGTCAACGGAGCCGCTTCGTTCAACATCGTCTTTCTTATTCAAGTCTTTAGGCAACCGTCGAGTGTTGTGAGCTGTATCGTTAGATACGTAGGAAATGACAGTTGAGGAGTTTCTTCTTAATCGTCTAGGATGTCTAGTATGGTACCCTTTGGGTGACATGCGATGCATTCGCTGCTACGCCTTAGGTTCTTGCGTGTGTGTCCCGAGTTCCTTCCCGTTTAGGCGTAGGCCTGCTGTCGCTTTCGCGAATATAAGGTGTCGGCATGACAGAAGAGTCGCCACCTTTCGTTATTTATCCCTCAGAGCAGGAAAGGAAACTATCGGAAAAACCTGACGAAAAAGGGTAAGACAAGGTCATCGCAACCATTGTCTGGGTTCGGGAGTCGGTTACGCAAGGGGAGGGTATTAGCACCCCTCACGTCCGTCGTACTCGATGGGATCCTCGCTTGTTGTGTTTACTTGGACGGGTTGGTTTTAATCTATCTACCTATCAAGGCTGGCTGAAAAAGAAAAGAAAAATGACTCGGCAAAGCGTCGTGCTTTATGCCTACGTATTCTCATCAGAGAATGAGAAATCAGAGTCAAGACATCGCCATCTTGTGCCTACGTACTCTCAACAGGCATGAGAGATCAGAGGTCACGTAGTTCGGGAAACTACGGTTTATTTCCTGTCTTTTACGAAAGAAGTGTTTTTTATTGTGTTTGCGATATCAACCGCACTAGAGACTATGACCTGAGAGTGAATGTGTCGCATGTCACCCAAAGGGTATCATACTAAACATCCAGACTATGGAAAAGAAACTCTCCCACAACCCTTTCTCAGATAGCTTAAGGCTCGTAACGTACGAAAGAAATCATTCATAATTACTGTATCTTAAATTGTTTTGAGATGAGAAGAGAACAGGCCCAACTAGGAGGGAGACTATCAAGTCCTACTGTTATCATGCCATGGATTCATCCTATGGTTGAGGTTTGAACAGGGAACTCCTAGATGTTGTCAAGCATAGGTTTCAACCTAAAAGTCTATCATCAAATCCTTATCAAAGGAAATGAGAGTCCTAAGGGATCATGTCAATGATACACCAAAACAGACAAAGCATCAGCTTAACAGTAAAATGCATGCAATGCAAGTGAGGGAGGAAATGTGTGTGGGGCTTCAGCCTCCACAAGCTCATCTCAACCTCAAGCCAGAATGAAATAACAGTAATCATACTGAAATATAAACAACATGCTATCAAGCAATAAACAGTAAACTGCAATCATACAGATAAAATGAAATAAAATGCCATCAGGCAAACAAACCACATGGGCAAGGGAGCTGGGCTCTACTGAATACCCGCAAGCAAAGCCACGCAGTAACAATACAAGCAGAGGGAGCAACTCAACCTCTAATGCAATCATGCTCCTAGATTCTACTTAGTCTAGATGAACTTATTCTAATGCAACAGACAAATCAAGCAAAACACACAATACAGAAAAGAAAACAGAAGAAAGCCTCAGATCCTCCAGCAGCAATTCAGTCTTCAGACTTCAATTACTTGACAGCTATCAATTGCTTTTCCAGGTTTCAACCCTACATCATGAGTTTCAACTCATCTTCTCCCTTAAGCTTCAGCTTCTTGATCAGCTCCACCTTCAGTCTTCACCTAATCTTTAGGGATCTTCAAGTATCAACTTGATCTTCATGCTCTTCAAGCTTCAGCTGGAATGGCACTACTCAGGGATTCATCCTCTTCAATACTCTTAGATGAAGTCTTCATCTTCAAGCTCAGGCTCAACATCTCTCAAGAATAATCAAAACCAGAGAAAATCACTTACTGGACAAGCTGGGGGATGTTGAACTGCTTATTTGATCACCAAAGGTGACCTATAAGGGTTCAACATCAAGGGAATGGTTCCCTCAAAAGTTCTACCTCCTAGGTATAGCACTTATCCCTCCAAAGGAGAGAGGTGTATACCATAGAAGGACTTTGAATCATAGGGAGGAATGGAGGTGAATGATACCATCCATATTTGAGAAAGAAATTATCTACATATAAGCTCTTCCTAATCCTAACCCTAAAACAACAAAAAGAAAAGAAGAACAAGCTCTCAAGCTCCTCCATGCATCTTCAACTCTTCTACAATGCTTCACAATGCTCCTCAATGAGATGCCAAGCTCCTCAAGCTCACAAATCAAAGCAAACTAAACAAACATACCCTAGAGGCAACACAAACAATCAACCAATTCAAAAATCAACTAAAAATAGCATACTGTTATATTAAATCCTAATATAATTTCTAAGGGAACCTACATACCTACCCTTAATACCCATATATGCCCCATAGTCTAAATTGTCCTGAAAACCCAAAGTCTAAAGTTATTATGGACCTATGTTGAAGTTTTAACCTAATTCTACACTACCTAGAATTATCTAATCAAAACTATCCTAAACAACCATCACAAAAATATGGAATTAATTCAGGGGGAACCTAAAACATACATCTAACTACCCTAAAAAGATTGACCTAAAAATCTAAAGGGAACTACCCTAATTAAATTCTACAAATTAAGGTATCAATATAAAAGAATTAAAAATGCATTAAAAGAGAAAATATGCAAAAAATATTAAAATGAAATAAAATGGCAATTTTGTGATTTCATATTTTTCTAGACAGAAAATGGAAAGTGGAGAAAAAATTCCCATTAAAAAATATGGATTTTTCAATTTAATATGGATTTTCAAAGTTATGAAAAAAATGGAGTAAAATATAATATGAAAATATGCATGGGGTATGAACAGCAATAAAATTCAGTTTACATGATGATAGGCCCAGACATGAGGGGTGTGGAAAGAAAAACGCGCCTGGCCCATTGAGTTAATCAGAAAACACTGAAAAATCAAAAGAAAAATGATAAAACGACGGTGCGAAAAGAAATCCAAAACAGTTATAAAACTTAATTGGGCTTCATGGGGGTGGGAATAGGAATGTTCGCTCAAGCCCAGACTGGTGCCTTTAATGAAACGCAGCGTTTTACGCTGCTTTCATTCTCCCTCCAATTTTGTCTTCAAACGCCAGTCGTTGGATCGTCTTCAAGTCAACCAGTCATACGCTCATCCGACGGCAATAACTTCGTCTTCTTCCTTAAGACTAGGGTTTTCAGAAAAACCATTAAAACACCTCTCCCATGCACATATCTTCTACTCCATCGTGTGGCTTCGTTTCTTGACCAAATCCCAACATGTAAAAACCAAATTTGCTCTACTTTCCAAGCTGAACACGACTGTGATCTTAGATTTCATGGAAACAAATTCTATCATCCAAACCGAATATGAAACCATCTTATTCTCAAAATATCATCAACTTTCGACCTTAACCAAACTCATGTTTCTTGATATCAAAATGCTCCTTATGTTACACTGATTAAAATCCTCTAATAACCTTGCATTAAAGCTCACTAAATCACACGTTCCAGCTCATCCAAGAATTGACCACCATTAATGAAACTTCTCCAATTGGTCTCAAACTCATCAAAAATGACCACCTAATTGTCTCTAATGGATCTACACTAATAATTAGCCCTAGCCATGCCTAGAATAGGGTGTAGGAATGATTTTGCATACCTTGCTTCTTGAAATGGTAGGTGGTGAAAATCTTCAATCCAAGCCTTGTAACTCCTCAAGAATGCTCCCTAGATGATGAATATTCTTCTGTTTGCAGAAGATTTGGTGTAGCAAGCTTGTGCTTCAAGATCCAATATGATTTGCTTCCTTGCAATTTCACTTGGAACTCCTTCAATTCTTCATCAATGGAGCCTCATTCTAGTATGAACACACTCAGAAATGTTTATGGAGATGATTTGTGAAGAAAAATGGAATGGTAATGAAGAAAAATATGAAGTTTGAATATGATTTGCAATTGAGTAATTTTGATCTCAATCTCTTTTCTCTACCACAATTAACACCAACTAACACCAACCTTTCACCAATGCAAGTTGTATTCAATATATAGAGAGGTTTAGAAAAGTCTAGAACCTCCTAGAATCATCTAGTAAGAACTTGAAGATTTCATGTCATGGTAATTTGCATTTTCACTTCTCATATCATGGTATCTCATGCAAAAACCTTGTAACTTTGGTAACCAACTTGAATTTATCCCCAAATGATATTTTGGACAAGTTACCATGCATCTCCTCCTTGTTTATTAAGCTTTTCCTTGTTTTGGTTTGGTGCCTTATTATGCAAGCAAGACTTTTACAAAGCAACCCTATGATTAAAGCCTCAAATCAAAATTGTGGCTGAACCATTGTTCTTAGAATATCATTTGGAGTCAAAATGACCTATCATATGACATGGTTTGCACTTATAGCTTATGATTTATGATTTTCAACTTCACTTGAATTAACTTATGCCTCATTTTTAGGCCATTTTTATCACTTTTTTGATATGAGCCTTTTCAACATCTCATGACCACCCTACTAGCCTTAAAACATCATTCTAAGCAAGTTTTATGTTGAAGATTTTTTCATTTGAAGCTTGGAAGTAGGAGATATGGCCTTATGCTTGAAATGACCTATAACTTCCAAATGACCAAAATGCCCTTGGCTTGTCAAAGCCATAAGTTGAGTTCTACAAATCCTATCAAGGACTTCTAGTACTCTATAGAAATCTAAGAAGATGCTCTTCAACATTCATGTTTACCAAGAGACCATAGGAATCATCCTACTAGGGCAAAAGTTGTCTGCAAGTTGGGTGACTTTCAAGGACCCAGATTCACATACCTCAGATGACCTGTAATTTGTCAAAACCATAACTTGAGATCTGCATATCCTATCAAGGACTTCTACCACTCAAATTAAAGCTAAGAACAAGCTCTAAAACATTCATGTTATGGGGAAGATGAGATGACAATTACATCTTGAGCTAAAACTGCCTGGAAGATAGGGATCAAACTAGGGGATTTTACAATGTCAATCCTTAGAAACCCTAGCTTGAAACTTCTCAAACTCCTCAATCATGATGAGTTGGTCTAGGAATCATCCTTATAACATCTCAATACATCATTCCATGATCACATGGACCTTGGATTAGGTCTCAACCCTCTCCAAATCATCAACTGACCCAGGGTTGACCCAGTCAAACCCTAATTCTACCACTCATGGTTGAATCTTCTGAATTCTTGTATAATGACCTCTCTAGGCTTCATGATGGCTTTCAAGACATCTCATAATCTTTCTCAAAGCTTCAAGTCCATTCTCAAAGTCTCAGAATCATCTGAGGAGCTCCCACAATTCTCAAGTTATGAGACACACAACCTTGGTTTCAACCAATTCCTCTGAGGATCTCTTGAGCTTTCTAATAAAGGTATCAACCTTCAAACACTTGATGGGTAAATAAATGTTGGTCAAATTTTGGGGTGCAACAGCTGCCCCTGTTCAAACGGCTTGAACCTGACTGGGTGATAAGCGAACGGCTCTCAGCCAATCAAGGTGCGAGACGGTTGAATACCGGTGAACCCGAAAATTTGCCAACTGCACGAGCACACGGTACTCTGCAGGGAACAAATCTTCGAACACTGAAATACTAGTTGCACGACCACTAGCTGGAGAAATACTGATCTGACATCGCCGTCAATTATCCATATTGAATCGTCATCAGACAACCAAACACCCAACATTGCCGCTGGAGGACTAGAGAACCCGACGTCGCCGTCGAACAACCAAAATACGCAACATCGCCGCTGGAGAACTGAGCATCCAACATCACCGCTGGAAAGCTAAATCACCTGACATCGTCGTTAGAGACAAACAAAATACCCCACATCGCCGCTGGAGAACTGAATCATCTGACATCGCCGCCAGACACAAACAAATATCCAACATCGCTACTGGAGAACTGAATCAGCTTGACATCGCCGCCAAGAACAAAACATCCAACATCGCCGCTGGAAAACCAAATCACCTGACATCGCCGTCAGAGACAAACAAAATACCCAACATCGCCGCTGGAAAACAAACTATCTGACATCGCCGTCAGAACCAAACAAAACACCCAACATCGCCGCTGGAAGACTGAATCACCTGACATCGCCGTCAGACCGCTGAAACACCCAACATCGCCGCTGGAAACAAACAGAATCTGACATTGCCATCAAAAACAAACATACCCAACATCACCGCTGGAGAGACATCCAACATCGTCGCTGGAGAACTGAACTATCTGACATCGTCGTCGGAGAACCAAACATCCAACATCGCTGTCGAACAACCAAGATACCCAACATCGCCGCTGGAGAACTGAAGAGTCTGACATCGCCGCCAGACACAAACATCCAACATCGCCGCTGGAGAAATAGGGAATCTGACATCACCGTCGAACAAACATAACCTCTGCTGGGGAGCTGAAGAGTCTGACATCGCCGTCAAACATAATCTCCTGACATCGCCGCCAGAAACAAACATCCAACATCGCCGTCGGAAAACTGAAGAATCCTGACATCGCCGTCGGACAACCAAAATTCTGAGAAACACCCAACATCGCCGCTGGAAAACTAAATCAATCTGACATCGCCGCCAGAACAAGCATCCAACATCGCCGCTGGAGAACTAGGGAATAATCTGACAAACACACCCAACATCGCCGCTGGAAAAACTATCTAAATACCCAACATCGCCGCTGGAGAACAAAGAATCTGAGAAATACCCAACATCGCCGCTGGAAACCTTGCTGGGGATGACGCTTCGCCGCTGGGGAATCTGGAGAACTATCTAGTGACTCCGCTCCGGGGGTCCAGGAATCATTTTGGAGGAATCAACTCTGCTGAGGACTTCAAGACTCATCTTGACCAAATAACTCCGTCAGGGACCTTCAAGAATCATCTTGAACAAATAACTTCGTTGGGGGGGAATGTCAGGAATCATCCTGAGCAACTGATCCTTCGGCGGAACCACCTGCAAAACAAGAACGGTAACAACCTAGATTATGTTTATTATGCATATGCTTCGGCGTCATGCTCCACAAGGTGGAAATGCTATGCGTTTATGCTAAATGCTATGCAATCATGCACAATGATGCGATCCCGTCAGCAAAATAAATGCCGAGGGGGAAATCCTCTTGTCAAGGGGAGAAAACTACTCAGATAAAGGAATCATCCCGCTGAGGAGAGCATAGTCACGCTAATATCACTTGGACTCCGCAGGGGACACAACTTCAGTTGACTGCTGCGGGGTGTAACACGGTGGGAGAACTGACTTTAAACAATGTTGCGGATAGCAAGAGTCGCCACCGACTTTTATTTTATCCATAAGGAAAGGTTATAAAAGAACAGGAAAGACCTTAGAGAATATTTTGGGTCCGGGGGGTAGGTTATGAAAAGGGAAGGTATTAGCATCCTTTTCATCCATGGTTATCCATGGGCTCTTAGGTACTTAAGCTCACTTTTGAATTGTTTTGAAATTGTAGTGTGTGAATAGAAAATTTTCAGAATAGTTAATAAATAATCCATGTAAGGGATGTGTTAAGAACTTGTTTGAAAACTTGTTGAAAATTTGTTTAAGTGCGAAACAGTTTTGAAGTGAGCAAGCACCTAGGAGTAACCTACCCTAATGTTTAAAGGTCTTTCCTATTCTTCATTCTTTCCTTTAGTAAGACTATCCCTACTATAATGGAGTAGGTAGTCCTTACTTTGGATGTTAAGGGACATGTGAGGGACAATTTGACTTTGAAGGCCATTGTGGGATGTAATAAGCACATATAAGGGGACCATCATCATTTTTCGAAAGGGACTCGATTCGTAAAGGCAACCATAAGGGACTTTGATGATTTTTCTATTTGAGGGACTTGCTTTATACACCCCACTTAACCATTATTCGTAGGCAACTTGAGGGATATCCTTAGAAGTGAGACGGCGATTAAAATCGACTTACGTGTGTGACGTGTTTATTTTAATTATCTTTATTTAAAAGTGATCTAAATTTATTTTAATATTACATACATGTTGTTACACTCCCTAATTACTAACCATAATAATAATTAAATAATTAAACAACTTTACATCCAAGAAACAATTACAAAATAATAAGCAAAATAATTAAATAGCAAAGATAAATAAAATATAAATAAGCAATAATAAATAATAAAGGGAGTTAGTAAGCAATATTTAACAAAATAATAAGCATGATTAGAATATAAATGGGTTAGTAAATAAGAATAAACAAAATTAATCCAAATATTATAATATAAGAAATTAACAATTTTTTAATATAATCAACCTAAAAAAACAAATATGAATAAACAATTGTTTTAATTTACAAAATTATTAAATTATATTTTAATCATGAAGTTACTACAAAAAATCTAATTATTATAAGCACAATTATTTATAAACTAAAGTTATGTAAAAAAAATATTTATAAGTATATTTACAAAAATTTGTAAGAATTATAGTAAACATACATACATAATAATTATATTAGAAAATAACAATTAAAAAAAATAGGATTACGATTTTGTATTAAAAAATAATTTTAATTTTTTTTAGAGTTTATGAATTAGGGTTTATATGAGAAATAAATTTTTAGGGGTTTATATAAAAAAAAAAATAGGATTTAGTTATATACAAAAATTTTTCTAATTTATACATATTACAATTTAGACATAAAATATAGAAACAAAATTTGTGAAAAAAAACATATTTTTTAAAATTAAAGAAAACAGACATATTTTATTATTATTTATTTATTATTGAGAAATATACATAATATATTTAATTTTTAATATTATAATATTTAAATCAAATAAAAGGAAAGAAAAAAAAAGCGGAAACTTACCTGGCTGAGGTTTGAACCCAGGCCAGCTTGATTTCCAGGAAGCACAACAACCATCAGGCTAAGCATACAATTGTGAAATATATCCAGGAACAATTTATATTATTTTTTTAATAAAATTTGAATTTGAAAACAGGCGCGAACTGGCCTTCTTCTTCCTCCCATTACCTGCGGATTTTGCAACGTTTTCTCCTACGAATATTGTTACGAGTTCTTCCACCCTGCGAAACACAAACTTCATCCAAACGGCAAAATTTCACAAAATTGATTGCACCATTGTATTGCTACTGAGTTTTTCAATCGTCCTATGTTTTTCAAATCCATTTATCATTTGAAAATCGTGAAACCCTAAAGAGGGCCGAAAACCCTAATCATGGTGAATTCTTGTTCCTGCAATGAAAATCCAATTGAACCACCCAGAATCATTCTAGAGTTCATTCTAAACATCCTACAACAATCAAAAACAGTTTAAACATGATAAATCAATGGATTCGAAAACAAAATATTCAAGGTCAAGATGAACTCGGGTTGAGCAATTGGGTGTGTATATGATGCATATGGATGATGATTTATGATCAGAAGAGTCCAAGGAAGCTTGCTATGTCTTCCAAATACCTTGCAATGCTCTGAATTTGAGAACCCGAATATGACTTTTTGAAAGATTTTTGTGCTTTTGATCTTACCTTTAGGCTGCTGCAAATTCGTGTCTAGGGTTATGTTTGTGCTTAGTATATATGTGTGATGGATTTTGGTCAGAATCATTGATGTGTTGTGTGGATATTTGATCCAAAAAATATTCAAAAAGATCATTGTATAAATTTCAAATATTTGATCATGAGTGCTTGCTATTTTGGGAGAGATCACATGATTTCCTTCTCATTCTAATTCAATCAATGATTATGAATTTCTAGAAACAAAATCTTCACCCAAAAATAGATTTTTATATTTTTTATTTATTTAAAATGATTTTTATGAATTAAATCAATAATAAATAAATAAAAAATAATAATTTGGGAGAGATCACATGATTTCCTTCTCATTCTAATTCAATCAATGATTATGAATTTCTAGAAACAAAATCTTCACCCAAAAATAGATTTTTATATTTTTTATTTATTTAAAATGATTTTTATGAATTAAATCAATAATAAATAAATAAAAAATAATAATTTGGGAGAGATCACATGATTTCCTTCTCATTCTAATTCAATCAATGATTATGAATTTCTAGAAACAAAATCTTCACCCAAAAATAGATTTTTATATTTTTTATTTATTTAAAATGATTTTTATGAATTAAATCAATAATAAATAAATAAAAAATAATAATTTGGGAGAGATCACATGATTTCCTTCTCATTCTAATTCAATCAATGATTATGAATTTCTAGAAACAAAATCTTCACCCAAAAATAGATTTTTATATTTTTTATTTATTTAAAATGATTTTTATGAATTAAATCAATAATAAATAAATAAAAAATAATAATTTGGGAGATATCACATGATTTCCTTCTCATTCTAATTCAATCAATGATTATGAATTTCTAGAAACAAAATCTTCACCCAAAAATAGATTTTTATATTTTTTATTTATTTAAAATGATTTTTATGAATTAAATCAATAATAAATAAATAAAAAATAATAAAAATGATGAATTTTGGTCAATTGGGTCGTGCACCATGTTATGAGATGGATTGGGTCATAAATTAGGCAGCCCATTTGGAAAGAAATACTTCTAAGCCTCCATTTTCAACATAAACCATCACAAAATTGCCCAACTTTGCAAGGGCACATTTCTCTCAATTTTAAAGGTATGATGGTGTTCTTGGACTTTTTGGAAAGCTTGAAGAGTCCTCTAAACAACCCCATTGGTTTCAGGTCCATATCATTTACCAATCTCAAGTTATGCCCTTTTGAAGTTGTTGACTTTTTGTTGACTTTTGAAATGACCTATAATGTCTTAGATCATATCTTTCAAATAAAGCATTTTTGGGCTTAACCTTCAACATCAAAGTTGTAGAGAATTCAATTTCCTTCAAAATGAGCTTTGGATGGAGACTTGGTGATGAAGTATGTGAAAGTTATGCCTGGTCAAAGTTCAGTTGACTTTTACTGAGGAAACCCTAATTTAGAAACTCCTGATTATTGATGATCTGGAATCTCCTTGATGAATCATGATCAACCCTTGATAAAATGATGAATTTTACTTCATATACTTGATGTTGGCAAAAAATCATGAAGTTTGACTTTGGTTTGACCACAGTTGACCTCAGTTTGACTTTTTAACTGCATTGACTGCTTTTGACTTATCTGATCATCCTGACTGAGCAAAACTTTTGAGAAAAGTCTTGAAACTTGACATGGGGGTTCTTATACACATATAAGATGTTATGAAGCTCACTTGAAGTCTTGGAAGTCCATTTAGCCTGATTAAAGTCAAAACCCTAGTTTTGGATGCACTGCTTAGGAGGTGCATTGTCTGAGGGAATTGTCAACTCTTCTGACCAATTGTGAACTTTGTGAACCTTGTGAATCTTCATAAGATATCTTGTGATACTCATGGGAGGTATTGTGAAGCTTGTGAACCTTGTGAACATCATGAAGTGGCTTTGTAGACCTCATGACCCTTAGGAAAGCTTTGTAAACATTGTGAATCTTGTGAACCTTGTGAACCTTCAAGAAGCAACCTATGGACTTCATGAACCTCATGAAAGGTCTTGTAGATGTTGAGAAGTTTGTGAACCTTGTGAACCTTCAAGAAGCAACCTATGGACTTCATGAACCTCATGAAAGGTATTGAAAGCACTGTGGGACTTGTGAACCTTGTGAACCTTCATAAAGTAGCTTGTGGACTTTATGAACTTCATGAAAGGTTATGCAAGTTGTTGGAGAACTTGTGAACCTTGTGAACCTTCTTAGAACACAAAGTCTTGTATTGTGAGGGCAAATTTTGGGGTGCAACAGCTGCCCCTGTTCAATTTTCTGAAACCTGAGGGGTTAGATTGGTATATTTGCCAGTCGTAACCTGGAAGGTTGAAGGGGATTGAACACAAAAGCCCAAAAATTTGCACTCACCAGTGCACTAGAGTGGTACAGATGGCTAGTTGAATATGATTGAGTGGGCTTAAAGATGCCACTTAGGGGGGGAGCAGTTCAAAATATGGGTGTATGATGAAAGCTGTCAGGAGTCTGGAATAATAATGATGTAGCAGCATGTCTTCAATGAGGATAGAGCAATCAATAGTGATAACCCTAAAGCAGTCTTGAAGCAATGATATGATTTCAGGAGGATAGAACAATGAATGGCTCTAAAGCAGTCTTGAAATAATAATGTGATATGTCTTCAGGAGGATAGAGCAATCAATAGCTCTAAAGCAGTCTTGAAGTAATGATTTCAGGAGGATAGAGCAATGGATAGCTCTAAAGCAGTCTTGAAATAATTAGATGGCTTCAGGAGGATAGAGCAATGAATAGCTCTAAAGCAGTCTTGAAGTAGTAATATGACCTCATGAGGATAGAGCAATGAATAGCTCTAAAGCAGTCTTGAAGTAATAGGATGATTTCAGGAAGATAGAGCAATCAGTAGCTCTAAAGCAGTCTTGAAGTCATGAGAGGCTATCAGGAGGATAAAATAACCCTGAGGTTACAATAAAGCAGTCCCAAAGTAATAAGAAGCTCATCAGGAGGATAAAGTAACCCTGAGGTTACAATAAAGCAGTCCCAAAGATCATAAGCTTGTTTGTTGGATAATTAACCTGAAAACAAGGTAGCATTCTGTATAACAACATTAGTTTATGCTTTATGTATGCATGTATGACATGATGCACTTAGGTAATGTACTATAGATATATATGTTATGGTATGATGTAAATGATGTATGTATGATATGACACTGCTGGAAGTGTCTGGATATCCTTGTATAACAACTGCTGGCCAAGGAAAATAAATCCCGATTCGTTGTTGAAGAATATATAACCCTCCGTCTGCTGGGAATAACAAGGTATAGATAACCTCCCGTTGTTGGGGATAACAAGGTATAGATAACCTCCCGTTGTTGGGGGATAGTAGGGTATAGATAACCTTCGTTTTCGTTTGATAGTAGGATAAGTATAACATCCCGTCTTCGTTCATCGTGCCCTTATTGGAAAGTAATTTCCCGTATATCCGTATGAGGATAAAAGAGATGGATATAAATTCCAGGGGAGATTAGACTTTGTGAAAATGGATTAGTCCCTACTGATGGTTTGTAACTGTCTTGTAAAGATGAACCGGCGAAGCTTCGTTGAAATCCTTCCCTCGTTCGTCCTTAGTAAATACTATTACTGCATTTTCATGCATTTCTGGTAAACATCAATCATATTAAAAGCATACATGCATTTCTGGTAAACATCAATCATATTCAAAGGCATACATACATTCAAACACAACCAATGGACGTTTCGCTTATGTAAATAGGGTAAAAGTAAATCTGGATTCAAAAGATGGAATTTATTTATATCAAAAGTGACCCATACACGGGTAAGTTTGTACAAGGAGACATAAACCCTAGTAAGAGAATTTTGTCATGAAGTTTTACAAAAAGAATCAGCTATGTGGGAAATAATCCTATTGAGTTTCAATTCTACTATTGCCACTCAAGTATCTCATCTTCTTGCTGTTGAGACGGAAACGATTGGGATTGAGCTTTATCTGTTTGAGCTTGAGTAAGTAGTACAACTGGTTGCAGTTTCATGAGTGATCCAAAAGAGACATAGTCATACGCTTTAATCCCTAACTTTTGCCTGGATTGCCCTTTCAGGTTTTCAATCCACCGGGATAACCCTTTTTTGCCCAAGCCGCCTTTTCAGGTTTTCGACTTGCCGGGTGTACATCTTTTTATATATATATCCCTAATTTTTGCCCAAACCCTTTTGGTTTGCCGGGATGCCCTTATTTTTGCCTAGGCCTGTCAACCTAGCGGGTCTCTTTTTATGCGTAGTATTTTTTAACTATGTCTGCGTTTACAGTTTGTGGGAAGTCTTCACCATCCATTGTAGTCAGTATCATGGCACCTCCTGAGAACACTGTCTTGACTACAAATGGTCCCTCATATGTTGGAGTCCACTTACCCCTAGGATCACCCTGTGGTAATATGATACGCTTGATTACCAAGTCACCAGCCTGATATACCTTTGGCTTAACCTTCTTGTTAAAAGCTTTGATCATCCGTTTCTGGTACATCTGGCCATGACAAACTGCTGCTAACCTTTTCTCATCAATCAAATTTATCTGGTCAAGTCGAGTCTGAATCCACTCATCTTCATCCAAGCCTGCATCCTTCATAATTCTCAAGGAGGGGATCTGAACTTCAATAGGCAGAACTGCTTCCATACCATAGACTAAGGAGAATGGGGTTGCCCCTGTTGAAGTACGTATTGTAGTACGATAACCATGCAGAGCAAATGGTAACATCTCGTGCCAATCCTTGTAAGTAACAGTCATCTTCTGTACAATCTTCTTAATGTTCTTATTAGCAGCTTCAACTGCCCCATTCATCTTTGGACGATACGGAGAAGAGTTGTGATGCTTAATCTTGAACTGCGTACAGAGATCAGTAATCATAGTGTTGTTCAGATTAGAGCCATTGTCAGTGATAATCCTTTCAGGGATACCATACCTACATATGAGATTATTCTTAATGAACCGAGCCACAACATTCTTAGTCACAGATGCAAATGAAGCTGCCTCTACCCACTTCGTGAAGTAATCAATAGCAACCAAGATGAAACGATGCCCATTAGAAGCAGTAGGCTTGATCTCACCAATCATATCAATGCCCCACATGGCAAAGGGCCAAGGAGCAGTCAACACATTCAATGGAGATGGAGGTACATGTACTTTATCAGCATAGATTTGACATTTGTGACATGTTCTGGAGTGTTGATAGCAATCAGCTTCCATGGTAGACCAATAGTAACCTGCTCTCAAAATCTTCTTTGCCATGGTATGACCACTAGAATGAGTGCCAAAGGTCCCATCATGCATCTCTTCCATAATTTCTGTAGCTTCCTTCTTATCCACACAACGAAGCATAGTTGAATCATGATTACGCTTATACAGAATGCCATTACTCAGAAAGAACTTAGCAGAAAACCTTCTCAGGAACTTCCTATCTTTGACAGATGCCCCTTCAGGGAACTCCTGAGCTTCAAGATAGTTTTTCACTTCATAGAACCAAGGCTTCTCCTCTGCCCCTTCAGTGTCAATCTCATTGCAGTATGCAGGCTTCTCAAATCTATCAATGGTAATCTTGGGAGCTTCATCATCCCAGCTGATCTCAAACATAGATGCCATGGTGGCCAATGCGTCTGCCAACTGATTCTCTCTTCGTGGAATATGTCCAAAAGTAATCTCTTTGAAATGTGGGATCAAAGACAACACATGTTCTCTGTAAGGAATGAGATTATCATGCTTTGTATCCCAATCTCCTTTAATCTGACTTACTACCAGAGCTGAATCTCCATACACCTCAAGGAACTGAATCTTCATATCAATAGCAACTTGCATACCCATGATACATGCCTCATACTCAGCCATGTTATTGGTACAATAGAAACAAAGTTTGGCAGTAATCGGGGTATGACAACCTTCAGGGGAACTAATCACAACACCAACACCATTACCATGTGCATTGGAGGCACCATCAAAAACCATAGTCCATCGGGATCCTTGTTCAGGTCCGTCATATTGTCCAGGTTCTTTGGTAACAGACATAATGTCTTCATCAGGGAACTCAAAATTCATTGACTGGTAATCATCTACTGCTTGATGAGCCAAATGATCAGCAACAACACTCCCCTTAATGGCCTTCTGAGTAGTATACTGTATATCATATTCCGTCAAGATCATTTGCCATCTTGCAATTCTTCCGGAGAGAGCAGGTTTCTCAAATATGTACTTGATTGGATCCATCTTCGAAATCAACAAGGTAGTATGGGTCAACATATACTGTCTTAGTCGGCGAGCAGCCCATGCCAAAGCGCAGCAAGTTTTCTCGAGCAGTGAGTATCTTGTTTCACAGTCGGTAAACTTTTTGCTAAGGTAGTATATTGCCTGCTCTTTTCGACCAGACTCGTCATGTTGCCCCAATACACACCCCATTGAGTTGTCTAATACTGTTAAATACATAATCAAGGGTCTTCCATCAACTGGTGGCATTAAAATTGGAGGTTCTAGCAAATATCTCTTGATTTCATCAAAGGCAGTCTGGCACTCATCATTCCATTCCATCACCTGATCTTTCTTCAACAACTTGAAGATTGGCTCACAGATGGTAGTTAATTGGGAAATAAATCTTGCAATGTAGTTCAATCGTCCCAAGAAACCTCTAACCTCCTTCTCAGTACGGGGAGCTGGCATCTCTCGTATAGCTTTCACTTTTGCAGGATCCACTTCAATACCTTTTCCACTGACAATGAAACCCAGGAGCTTTCCAGATCTAACTCCAAAAGTACACTTGTTTGGATTTAATCTCAACCTGTATTTCTTCAACCTCTCAAACAACTTGTGCAGATGATCAAGATGTTGTTCTTCATTCTGAGACCTGGCTATCATATCATCCACATATACCTCTATCTCATGATGAATCATATCATGAAACAAAGCCACCATAGGCACGCTGATATGTTGCCCCTGCATTCTTCAAACCAAATGGCATTACCTTATAGCAAAAGGTGCCCCACTGTGTCACAAATGTAGTCTTCTCCATATCTTCAGGTGCCATCTTGATTTGATTGTAACCAGAGAAACCATCCATAAAAGAGAATACCTTATGCTGAGCAGTGTTGTCTACCAGAATATCAATATGAGGAAGTGGAAAGTCATCTTTAGGGCTAGCCTTGTTCAGATCTCTGTAGTCTACACACATACGTACCTTACCATCTTTCTTAGGAACTGGTACCACATTTGCAACCCACTGAGGATAAGAAGTTACGGCCAAGAACCCTGCATTGAACTGTTTCATTACCTCTGCTTTGATCTTTTCTGACATTTCAGGACGCATACGACGAACCTTCTGCTTCTTTGGACGACAATCTTCTTTCACTGGCAAACGGTGAACCACAATGTCTGTATCCAACCCTGGCATATCTTCATAAGACCAAGCAAAGATCTCCACATAGTCACGTAGCATCTGAATCAACCTGCTCTTGACACTGTCCTCTAAATCAGCCCCTATCTTGACCTCTTT
>CAWUDS030005525.1:0-38947 GCA_963859935.3 Lathyrus sativus | reverse complement strand
TCAACCCTAGGTCAATTGATTGATTTAAGGGCATTCAGGTCTATTGAAGGGATGTGGGGTTCATCATTTGACATGGAGAAAAAGGATATGTTGTTATGCTAAGAAGAATTCAAGAGAAATCAAGGAGAAGAGGAGTCTCTAAATTAGGGTTTCTGTGTAAAATCCCCTAGTTTAGGTCAAGTTTCCAAGCAAGATAAGTCAAAATGCAAGCTTCAAATGGATCCTTGGCCAACATGAAACTTGTATAGGATCTCAAGACCTTTAATTTGAGTGGTGGAAGACATCAAGGAGATTTATAGAACTCAAGTTATGGTCCTTGCAAGTTACAGGTCATCTGAGGTATCTGAAATTTTGTCTGTGAAAGTGACTTGACTTCCAAGCAACTTTTACCCCTCAAGGAAATTTCAAATGAATTTCTGGTCAACATAAGAATTGTTCCTCATTGTCTTAGATTTCTAGAATGGTATGGTATGCCTTCATATGATTTGTGGAACTCTACTTATGGTCTTGGCAAGCAAAAGGGTATTTTGGTCATTTGGTGATTACAGGTCATTCATAGCATATGCTTAAAACTCATACAAGGAAGCTTCAAATGGAAAACTTCCCAACATCAAAGTTGTTCAAAGTGGGATTTTAAGGCTAGATAAGATGTTGTGAGAGTTTGAAAAAGCTTGGAGCATGGATATTTTAAAATGGTCAAAATGACTTAAAAAGGCATATAACTTGAAAAAGTTGAAATTGGATTTTGGTTTGAGAGATCTACAAATCCAAAAGGGGGCATATGATAGATGATTTTGATTGGAAACAACATTTTGGAAACAATGGTTTATCCACATTTTTGAGTTTAGGCTTAAAAATTGGACTTCCTTTGTAAATTTGTTTCTTGCACTTTAAGGTACCATGAGAAATTGTTTGCCAAAGCCTTAATTTTGCATAAAATGCCTTGTTCTCACATGTATACCTCATATAAGGGTATTTTGAAGACTTATCATGAGTTTTATGAGATTTACTAAAAATAGTATTTTTGAATTTCTCATTACGTGAGAAGTTCTAGAACTTCCTTGGAAGCTTCTCATATGTTCTAGATCTTTCCTTTCACTTCCATAAATACCCAAGGGTGAGATCATGCAATGGTTGGTGATTCTTTGAACTTGTAAACACTACTTTGAATCCTTCACTCCAATTGGCATTTTCTCTTCAAACTCCATTGAAGCTTCATCAATCACTTCAATTTCTGTCATCATCATCATCCTCCATTGTTGTAGAGTAAAAAGCACGAAGAAGGCACATCAATTCGTGGCTGGATCATGAGTTCCACTTCATCACTCCAAGTTGCGTGAAGGTTCGAATTGCCATTTTCAAGAAGCTTGAGCACGAATTCTCTTCACCAGCATCATCACCATCATATAAAGATCATTTGGCACCATTGGCAAGGGCTGAAACAGGGCATAGCAACCATCACCATATCCAATTGGTAAGGATACGTTTTGTTTCGAATCACCATAATTATGCATGGTTAGGGTTAGTTGTTGTGATATTCATGATAGAGACCACTTAAGGATCATTTATGGTGAGTTTAAGGTCAATCCATGGAGGTTCAAGATGTGGTGTCAATTCTTTCAAGATCAAGAATGGTTGGAATATGAGGTTTTAATGCATGTGCTATAGTTTAGTATACTCAGTGCAACCTATAGAACACGTGGCTATAATTATTTTCATGGTTTGTTGAGATTGAATAACAAGCTTCCATGGTGGAACCATGGATGGGGGGTTTCGGTTTGTGCATTGTAGAGGGTTTCAAGGGAAGTTAGGGACATGGCTGGATAGAGGGCAGAAAATGGAGCGAAATTGGTTTTTATTTCGTGAGATTTCGTGGTGTAATGAAGGAGCTATGATCCATGGAAGAAGCTTGCATGGAGTTGCTTTTTCATGAAGATTAGGGTTTGGTTTGGAGAAGAAATACATCAACCGTCTGATGCTTTCAAAGGCTTTGACTAAGACTTAAATCCAATGGTCCAGATTGCACCCCTCCTCTTTAATTATTTTATTTTCTATTTTCAATTTGCATTTTATTTTACTCATCTTCCAAAATTCATAACTAAATAAATAATGCATGTTTTTTACTCATTCTTTTTTTAATATTTTCCTTAACATGCCTAGAAAATTAAAAAAATATAAAAATTACATTTTATATTTTTTTCGCATTTTCCACATATTTTACAAATAAATGCATATTTTGAAGGTTTTATTTCATACATGATCTTGTAGATTTTTGTTCTTACACTTAGAAATAGATTTCTTGCCCATTCTTTTTTGTGGTGATTAATATTGAATTGTAGTATTCCCAGAGTTTATTACTAGATTTTTTAGAATAAAATTTGATTAGTTTAGATAATTGAACTTAGGATAGTTTAATTAGGGTTTTTAAGTAGTATACTTGAACTTCAACATTTCATTTTTGAAAATTCATAACAAATTAGAAATTGCATATTTTTAATTCATTCTTTTTGAATTATTTTCTTTAAAGAGTCTAGAAAATTATAAAAAATAAAAATTGCATTTTATTTTTTATTTGATATTTTTCCCATATTTTCTAAATAAATAGCATTTTAAATAGTTTCATTTCATGCATGATTTTGTTAATTTTTGTTCTATTAGATGCTTTAATATTTTTTGTCCATTCTTTTTAGGTTGTTTAGTTTAGACATTAAACTTGTAGATAAAATTTAGTTCCCATTTTTAGAAATTAAATTTAGGTGCTTAGTGTAGGTGTGAACAACATGAATAAACTAGGGTTTTAGGTGATGACTTAGGAGAATCAATTCATTTCCCTTAGGACTTAGGGTTTGAATAGTTTAGCTATGGGACTATAGGGGCTATGGGTAGTTATTAGATCCCCTTAGAAAAGTCAAGATTCCCCTACTGCTATTAATGTACTGTATATATCTGATTGACTGGTGTGGTGTGCCCTCAGGGGATTATTGCTTGTATGTGCGGGTATTGGGATTGTCTGGGGATTTGGGAGAGCTGAAGACTTGAGAAGGGGAAGCCATTAGAGATCCAGAGATTGAAGTTCAACTTCCAGAGTTGAAGAGAAGATTCTTGCTAGCAGATGCTGAGGAGACTAGGGTTTAGGAGCTAGGCAGAGCTCTAGGTTAGAAAGTTTGTTTCTCAAACATGGATTGCCTTGTCTGCATCCATTCTTCTCTGTGATTCAGAGTCTCTCTAAGACACTCACCCCCTTCCTTTGGAAGGCTTGGTGATAGGGTCTAAGAGATAGAACTCTTGAGAGAAAATGTCTTTTGTGTTAGAAGCAGTCTGTTCACCACCCTTGGTAGTCAACTGATTGCTTAACACCCAATTCACTCTTGTGACTGATTCCTCATCCTGGAGGTTTGAACTTGAAGAAAAGCCATTGCAGATGGAAGAATGATGATCAAAGCCCATGCCTAAAGGTCATGAAGATGGAGACTGATGCTGGTTGAAGCCTGTAGCTGATTGGAGATTACTTGAAGCCAGATGTTGATTCAGAGCTGTTGATGCTGTTTCTTTTGCTGTTGTATTTCATTCCTGATGTACTTGTTTGATTTTACTGGACTGTATTGTTTGCTGTCTACCCTGCTGGGTTGAAAGTGAAGTCTGTTCACTTTTGCCTATTGTTTTCTAGGTTCGAGGTTGAGTGGGACTCCCTTGCCTCGCTTGTACTGTTGCATCCATGCATTTTACTGCTTTATTATATCTGGTATTGTTTCTGTTTCTGCCTATCCCGTAGGATCTCTGTTTCTCTCTGTGCAAGAGATGAGCATGATAGACACTAGATCTTAACCCATGCATGATAACATTAGGTTAGTTTGTTTCCCTTCGCAACCGTAGGTTAGAGTTCTGTCTCTTTCTTTCTCAAAACAAACAGAAAAACACATAAAGATTTCAAACACAATAAAAGACACTTCTTCCGTAAAAGAATGTGAACTCATCAAAGCGTCATTTTTGTCCGTCGGGACTGTTAATCAAGAAAACCTTTTCAGAAGGACTAAAATCAACCAAGACAAGTTTGCGTCGTACGTGGCCCGAACTACGTTTGCTCTGATCTTCCATGCTGTGTGGAAGTACGTAGGCATAGGATGCGATATCCTAGCGAGCAACCTTCCCCTCCTTTCCCGTAGGTAGGCGAACTACGTTGACTCTGATTTCTCGTTCCAGGCGGGAATACGTAGGCATAAAGTGCGATACTTTGCCGAGTCATTTTTACTTTCATTTTATTTTCTTTTTAACCCTTGACCTATAGTTTAGATAGAATAATTATCCATACCCGAAAACAAGCGTGGATCCCGTCGAGTACGACGGACGTGAGGGGTGCTAATACCTTCCCCTTGCGTAACCGACTCCCGAACCCAGGTTTTGGTTGCAATGACCATACCTTTCCCGTGTTGTGCGAGGTTTACTCTGAGCGTTTCCTTTCCCTCCCGTGGGATAAATAACGCACGGTGGCGACTCTTCTGTTCAGCCGGCGCCGATTTTTGCAGTAGCGACAGCTGGCGACTCTGCTGGGGACTGCGATGGTTCCCTATGCGAGTCTCGCCTTGGGTTTTCTTCCTAGCTGTCTGGGTCATCCCCAGCAGCTGGCGACTCTGCTGGGGATCCAACGTCCCCTGGCTGCTAAGGACTGCGATAGTTCTTATGTATTTGGGATCCAACGTCCCTTAAGAGAGTCAATCCTAACGCTTGTTTTCCCGTCGAGGATTTTGTATGGATTTATATTTCTGACCTTTATTTTCAGCTTTGTATATATGGATTATTATTGTTGTATCTTGGGGTGTGACGGGTGTTCTGATATTGAGTGAGAAGTCGGACCTGGGCTTGAGTGCACCTAGAATTAGAGTAGAGATTAGTTGGCGCCCGCTTGCTTTGCTTGCTTTGGTGTCCCGCGAAATCTACACTCAGACGAGGTTCCTCTGGTTGGCCTCCTGCCCCTTCCTTTGGTTGGCGTGGGTTGCTGGTTAGTTGAATTGTCGACTCTGGGGACCGATCATTTGGAAGTTGGCTAAGTGAGGCCTCTTCAGGATTTGATGATGCCACTCCTTCTGGGAATCGTATCATCAACCCTGAAAGTCTGTGACGCCGACGACCGCATAGGATGCCATACCTTTGTCAGTTACTAGGACATCCACCTGTGAGAGGGTTTGGGGTTATGCAGGTAACTAGACCTTCAGATACCGGTTATTTCTTGATCAGAGATCCTGGGTATTTATGGAGGGTTATGAGGTCTGTCAGAGACCAGTTGGAGATGTGATTTGAGGTCTGCCAGAGACCAGTTGGAGTTATGGTTTGAGATCTGTCAGATACCATTATTGGAGCTTGATTTTAGGTCTATCTGAGGCCAGGGTTTGAGGACTTCTAGAGAATCTATCTGAGACTTCTTGATATGGTCCAGACTATTCAGCTACGGCAGTTGGCCCCCGTTGCATGTTACTTGCATTGCATTCTGTTTGCATACTCATCATCATTGCATCCCACTAACGTGTGTCTGTGCTGCAGGTGCATTTGCATTTCCCTAGTTCTAGTGTCCGGATTCTTGAGTGATTGGTCATGGCCAGCTTAAGAAGGACAGTTGCTTACAAATTGCCTACTCCTGATGTTGTTCCCCTGCTTGGGTTGATCTCTCTGGCTGATGAGGAGGTTCGTAGGAGCTTCAGAATGAGCTATGGAAGACTATTGAGATTGGTGCGCAAACCCACGGAGACAGAGCTAGATAGGCTGTACGCTTTGATGCAATTATATGATCCCGCATTGAGATGTTTTACGTTCGCTGGTTTCATTATAGGGCCTACCATTGAGGAGTATGTGGAGTTTACTAAGTTACCCGTGCAGAACCAGGTTCCATTCATTCATTCGGGCATTAAGCCCAAGCCGGAAGACTTGGCAAAAGCCTTGCATGTGGATGCTTCTGAACTGTTGACTACTGTTTCCCAGGATTCTCACTCCAGTTCTTGATCGGTAAAGCTCAAGAGTACGCTAAGAGCGGATGTTGGATTGCCTTCAATGCTGTGCTGGCTCTGTGCATTTACGGCATAATATTGTTTCCCAATGTACCGGATTTTGTGGACTTCGATGCCTTCTACTTGTTTGCCGTTGGTAATCCTGTACCGACCATGCTCGGAGATTTCTACCACTCACTGCATTACAAGAATGAGAAGGGAAGAGGAAAGAATGTTCATTTTTGTGTACCATTGCTGGATATGTGGTTTAAAAGCCACCATCCCCTGAAGGGATCTTTTGTGAAGAGTGCAACCACAGCTAGCTGGTCAGAGCGCCTGATGAGGCTATCTTCTGAAGACGTTGAGTGGTTTGATCGAGACCTGCTAGGATCTGAGCTTATATTCAGTTGTTCTGGGTACCCTAATGTTCTGTTGATAGGGAGGAAAGGGTGTATCAACTACAACCCTTCTCTGTTCATTCGTCAGTTCGGATATGCGCTGAAGAACCCGCCAAAGGAAGAGGAGGTACAGGAATCTCTGTACTTTACCGGTGATTTAAAGGGGGAGTTATTGGCCAAGCTGCAGCATGCCTGGACGCGTATTAACCGCAGAGGGAAGCCGTTGTTAGGAAAGAATGACTGTCAGGCCTATATGCACCATACAGAGTTTGGGTCCAGGAGAGAGCAAGTCAGTTGCGGATGCCATTCCCAGATGTACCAATCCTTGTTCCTATTCCAGTAGCAGAGCCAACTACTGCTTCCATGGAAGCCTACGAGCAAGTTGTGAAGGAAAAAGAAGCCTTGATGAAGATCAATGAAGGGTTAGAGCAAGAGTTAGCCCAGGTACGCAGTGAGAAAAACAAGGCCGTGTATGCTTTCCAACAGCAGATTGAGCTAATGAACAGATTAGGGGATGAGTTGACTGAGGAGAGGAAGAAGCGCGAACGTCTGGGGCAAGAGTTCAGAAGCTCCCATGACATGCTGGAATCTAAAAAGAAAGCGCTCGACGCAGCTCACCGAGAGATCTCTTCTTGCAATAAGACTTGGAATGCCACGCTCACCAACAATAAGAAGAGGGAAGATAAGTTGAAGCAGCAAATTTCCGACCTCGAAGAGCAGTTGAAGGCCAGCATCGATAAGTGCGAAGAAGAAGTGATGTCCAGGTATAGTCTCCAGAAGGCGTTGAACAAGGCTATTGAAGGCAGGAACGAAGCCATGTCTCAGAAGCGGAAGTTAGAAGATCGCTTCGGAGAAGGGGCATGGGAAGAAACTGCTGGAGACGTGCGACGTGTTCTTAAGAAAAGAAACCAACTTGTTGAAGGGCTGCTTACTCGACCAGGTCATCCAGAGACCAAGAAGTTGATAGAAGAGTATCAGGCTTATGGGAGTACTTGAACATTTCATGTATTGACTTGTATGCTTTATTTGCACAGTGCTGACCATCACCAGGATTGTTGGTTGAGGTCATGCCCTCTTATTATACTCTCAGTGATATTGTATTCTTGGCCTATTGGTTTTCTCTGCAATATATGAGGCTTTCTGTGATTCAGCTCCGATCTTTGTATTGCTAGCACTGTCACCGCACTGGCACCTTCGCACTAGAATCGAGAAATGAATTTCCCTAATGCACAGACACACACACTGCATTGCATTCATATTCATATTGCATTACAGGTAATTATTAAAATGTAGCTCATCTCCTGTATCTCTCAGGTCCCCTAGGATTATCGACTGAAGAATTCCCTAGCATTCAACCAGAAGCAGTAGCAAGGAAGTCATGAGTCAGAATCCGACTGAGATGCAAGAGGTGCACGACAACATAATGAGGCTCATACAGGTAATGGAAGCCATGGCCGAGAGTCAGAAACAGTTGCAGAACATGGTGCAGCCTCTGATTGCGTGGGCTGATGATAGGGCTGCCGACTTTGCTCAGCTAGAGAATCAAGGTTTTCTCCCAGGCCGCATACGCCAACTTGTGGGGGTAGCCATCAAATAGGTTCAAGCAGAATTAACGGATGTTCAAGGCCAGCTGGGGCAGTTCACGAAAGATATGCAAGAGTTGCGCTCGAATCAAGAGACGCTAGAAGAAGAGAACTGCCGACTGAAGGCACAGATAGGGTTGATGGCTGAAGTATTAAGGAACGTACTCAGGAGAGAAGGAGGGCAAATGTTGGAAGACGCGGCTAGCTTATCTGTTCCTCAGGGGTCTGAAGAACCATTACCCATGCAGGATAGGCTTAAGAGACCCTCTCCACGGTTCGAAGCTCAGGAGTCTCCTCGTTAGCAGTCGCAATTGATTTTGCAGGATAACTCAAGGAGGTGGGGTAAGAGAATGAGGTTTTCTAACAGAGTATTTGATGAGATCCCTGTGGATTATGATCAGCTGGTGCAACTCTTGTTCCAACTTCAACTGGTTGAGCCCCGTATTTTGGTTCCACTAACAGGGCAGCCGCCACCAGACTATGACCTGAACGCCCATTGTGCCTTCCACTCCGATGCACCAGGGCATAACATTGCAAACTGCAAAGCTTTTAAGCATAAGATTCAAGATTTGCTGGATGAGAAAATAATTGAGTTTGTACCAGGGGGTATAAAAGTTTCAGGGACTGATATTCCCATTTCTCCGCCAGAGGTTGTAGACGAATCGAGGTACATCCCAGAGCCACTGGAAGCTAAGTCCCCATGTCCACAACAGTTGCCGATGCCAGGGTTGAATTTAAGGATGATAGCGCTTGAGCCTAAGGAATCGTCCGAGCAAAGCCAACAGCATACAAGATGCCAGTATCCGGCTCAACAAAGAATTCAGGGAAAGGGGCCAAGGAGGGTGTTTGAAAAGCCTCCCTCAACGTACGCAGATTTGTTACAGACACTACTAAGATTGAACTTGGTGGAGAAAAGAACTCTGGCGCCAATAACAGGCACTCTGCCGGATGGCTATGATGCAAGCAGGCACTGTGAATTCCACTCCGGGGCTCTCGGACATGATATTGAAGGTTTCCACGCGTTCAAGCATAACGTCCAAGATTTAATCGACAGCAGGGTTATTAACTTCTCCGATAGGGTCCCCAAGGTGGTGCAAAGCCATAGACAAGCAAAAGCCGGGGTGATGAAAAGGTTTCCCAGATTTGATCGGGCCGGTGAAAGAAGATCGAGACAACAGTAGACTACCCCTGATGATAGCTTCTGAGAATGGTTGACTCGCCAATAAGTCAAAGTGTAGGAAGTCCAGTTCTGAGACACCGACATTTTTCATGTTATCTTGTTCATGTCCGCGCATTAGTAGTTTCTTTTCTGTGTAATTGCAAATTTCGCTCTTAAAACTTGTTGTTTTTCAATTGATATTAATAAACGAAATGAATATGCATGTTTTGAATTAATCCAGTCGTGTTCACTCTTTGTTTTGCTTTAATGCTTAATGCTTGTTTTAGCAGGAATCTGGGGAGGATGACGAAAACAGATGACGAATAATATTCTGATCGTATGCTTTTGGATAAAAAACTTGTTGATGAAATACAGGCATTGTTTCAATCCATAAACACCGGAGATATAAGGAAGATAATCCCTTGATAACCCCTTTGAGCCAGTAGTAGGAGTTTCTTTTGAAAATGAAAAAAAACCTAAATCTCAACCCGGGGCAGGGTAGGCGTCAGTTAGGTCGGCCAAGCGTTCGAATCGTGAAAGGAGTGTCCGGTTGAGGATAAATCACACTTGTATAAGTCGTGCCTAAAGAACCGCAATGGTTAAACCGTGCCGACAAAGAGTGAAACAGTCACATTACCCCACAAGAAGTCAGACAAACCAGTGTCACACGACTTGTTCAAAAAAAAAAAGAGAGAACGAAAAGCAAAAAGAATCAAAAGCCCGCTAAGTCAAAACTTGAAAACAAGCGACTTAAGCAAAAATTAGGGCATCCCGCTGGACTGGAAAATCAAAAGAATCTCAAAAGATACTCAGTCCAGGCAAAAGTTAGGGAATGAAAAAGAAAAAAAAACAAAACAAAAGACGGAAAGGATTGTCAAAGAAAAAGAAAAATCCTCGAAAGGGACAAAAGTCGTGTGATTCTGGGTACCCAAAGACGAAAAGCAAATGACTGTCACTCAAAAACAAAAAATGTGTGGTATCCTGAACCATCATGCCACCTCTAATAGGTGAACGCTGAGGTCGGATTAGCTGAACATAGGATTGGAGAACATCACGAAGAATGGGTGGGTCGAAATAAATTTTGAGCCTATATCTTTCCTTGTTAACCGTGAACCTGACCACGTTACAACCCTAAAAAGTCCTAATTGAAACAGGTTTTGGTCAAGAGCATACGTCAGTAAAGATCTCGTCAATTCTGACTCCTAAAAGGGTTCCTCTTACCAGCTTTCATATTGACATCTTGATAATTGATTCATTACATGTCACAAATTTTTTTTCAGTGAACAGACTTGGACTTTGAAACTGTCATATGCATTGCGTTTAGTATATCTTTTATGCAGAACAACTTGTGTTACTTGCGAGTAAGCGCATGCCGGCAGGAAAGATTCCTACAGTGGAAGGTATGACCGGGATAAAATGCAGAAATGCCCAAATGTTTCGTGAACTGGGGCAAGCTATACTGATTAATTCAGGTAGAGTCAGTCATCCTAGAATCAGTAAATCTGGGGCAGTCAGGTCAAGATGTGGCAAATCTCTCATAGCTATGGGCAGTACTCCACGACTCAGTCGATCAGAGACAAAAGGTTGTTGCAAGACCGGGGCAGGTCACCCTAGAAGCACGAAAGTTATGTTCTTGAAACACCCCTTCGAGGTCCGAAATGTAGAAGCCGTCCATGTCTGGTTGTCAAGATACAAGGACTGTAGGGTCCATTCCAAAATGGTTGCAGATTCAGGGGCAAGCTATACAAAATACAGACTGGGGGCACGTTTGTATCCCCGAAGCGGAGTTCTCTCTTTTCAGCAAGTGTTCTTTCCTCCCAGTGGAACTCGAAGATCAAGACTCTCCCCAGCAGAGTTGGTGGTGGGTCCTGTCATTTATTTTGTCAGGGATACTGTGTAATATCAGTTCACTCTCCAGCAGAAAGTCCGATCATACTGTGCACATCTGCTATTCCCCAACAAAGTTATATTCCCCAGCAGGGGGTTACCTCAACAGGGTGTTTGGTTTGAGTTCCCAATTTCCCAGCAGGGTTGACTTCACCCTTCCAGCATTTATTTTGCTGGAATAATTCTGTAGCATCTGGCTATCCCCGGCGGAGTCGGCATTATCTTCAGCATTTATTTTGCTGAAGCAGTTTCTGTACTCTAGCAGTTCAGGTGGAGAGAACTCTTGCTCAAATGAACTACCAAACATTCAAGATCTCGGCATGGGACATCCAATGATAATGTCAGTTTCGGCCGTATTCCCCACAGAGTTATCAGGATAAGTTTCTCTTTATTCCCAGGCAGAGTTAGTTGTCATCAGGGGTTCCATGAATCAGAATTTCAGAGGCCACCGCCGGTTATCAGAACAGGCGTCCGGTAGTTTGGTTTCCAAATATCCCCAGTAGAGTCCGCCTCAAAGTCGCTGTCACGTCGGTGCTAAGAAGTTTGTGAGTTGGGATCAATGGAGAACTGAGTCCTGACGGGGACAAGATGTATTTTCTCAGCAGAAAAGATGTAGTCCTTACGTGGACAAATCAAGACGAAACATGGGTCCTGACGTGGACGAATCTATTCCTTACGTGGAAAAAGAGGTTTCAGTTCCTTACGTGGAAGAGCAAGTTCATTCCTTACGTGGAAAGATGGGAGTCCTTACGTGGGCAGATTAAAATTGTGATTCCTTACGTGGAAAGGTGGGTCCTAACGTGGACGGTGTTCTCCTTACGTGGAAAGACGAATTTATTCCTTACGTGGAAAGAAGATGGTTTCCTTACGTGGAAAGACGAATTTATTCCTTACGTGGAAAGAAGTTGGTATTCCTTACGTGGAAAGATTGAGTCCTTACGCGGACATATCGAAATGGATTCCTTACGGGGAAACAAGTGCATTCCTAACGTGGAAGGGTTTAGTCCTGACGCGGACAGATCCAGACGAAGTCTTATTCTTTACGAGGAAAAATGGTGATTCCTTACGTGGAAAATAGATTGATTCCTTACGTGGAAAAGTTTAGTCCTGACGCGGACAGATCAAAGTTTGATTCCTAACGCGGAAAGATCAGAATCCTTACGTGGACATATCAAAAGGTATTCCTTACGTGGAAGAAAAATAGTTTCCTTACGTGGAAAAAGATGGAGATTCCTTACGTGGAAAGACAAGTTTATTCCTAACGTGGAAAGATGAGATTCCTTACGTGGAAAAGAATGGGTTTCCTTACGTGGAAAGATTGAGTCCTCACGCGGACATATCAAGATTGATTCCTGACGTGGAAAGAAAGAGATTATTCCTGACGTGGAAGAGTTTAGTCCTGACGCGGACAGATCAAAGAAGTTATTCCTAACGTGGAAGAAGAAGATAGATTCCTTACGTGGAAAATTTAGTCCTGACGTGGACGGATTCAGAAGAAGAAGTATGCCTAACGTGGAAAGAAGGCGTGTTCCTTACGTGGAAGAGAAAGAGAAACTTCAGGTCCTTACGTGGAAAGATGGGAGTCCTTACGTGGACAAATCAGAAAAATGGTTCCTTACGGGGAAAGGAGATCGTGTTCCTTACGTGGAAAAGATTGAGTCCTTACGCGGACACATAGGAGGAGGATTCCTTACGTGGAAAGAGCGGAGTCCTTACGTGGACAGATTAAGATGGCATTCCTTACGTGGAAAAATGTAGTCATGACGCGGACAAATCGGAAAGAGTTGGTTTCCTTACGTGGAGAGATTGGGGTCCTTACGTGGACGGATTCAAGAAAAGTTGATTCCTGACGTGGAAGAATGATGTACTCCTTTCGTGGAAAGGTGAGTCCTAACGTGGACAGGTTCAGAACCAAAGTTGTATTCCTTACGCGGAAAGATTGGAGTCCTGACGCAGACATATCGAGTTGTACTGGAGTCCTTACATGGACAGATTGATACGGTTCTCCTTACGTGGAAAAAGAAGATTGCATCCTGACGTGGAAAGATGGAAAGTTTAGTCCTGACGTGGACAGATGCAGAAGAGATGATTCCTTACGTGGATGGTGTTATTCCTAACGTGGAAGAGTCTATTCCTAACGTGGACGATTTATTGGAATATCCCCCAGCGGAGTTGCCGAGATTTTTCTGGGTTAACAGCAAGTGGAGTCCTAACGTGGACAGGTTCTAGTTGAGATTTCTTCGTATTGATGACAGACAGAGTCCTAATGTGGACAAGCAAGCAATCTGTTATCCCCAGCGTGGTCGTTACGAGATCAGTGAGCGGCTGCAAACAGTCAGATCCAGGCAGTGGATGTCGTTACCCAAACAGGGGTGCAGTTTATTTCTGCGGTTGGCAAATTTCCGGGTTTCTTAGTATTCAACCGTCTCGTACCTCGAATGTTTGAAGGTCGTTCGCTCTTCACCCAATCGGGTCCAAGTCGCTTGAATAGGGGCAGCTGTTGCACCCTAAAATTTGCTCAACCTTATTCACTTGGTTTATGTTTCAATATCATTAGCATTTGCATATAGAGTCATGTACATAGCCTAACCATCTGCATAGCATAAGCATAGCAAGTCATTCAACAGGGGATCAAGCATTATTCTCATCTCTAGAGGCCTATCCAGAGGTTATTATCCTAATTCAATCTCATTCAAGTCATCAAGAAAGAATTTGAAAGCAGGGAGTTCAGTGGATCAAGCACTAAGTATATCTCCTAACTGAGGGTGTCTGAGGATCAACAAGGGAATTATGAGTTGTGAATTGAGAGCATGGGGAGTATCTAGACATCTTGGAGGACTTAGAAAGTCATTTGGAGAAGAAAACAAGTTGTTGATGGGATCACAAGAATTGCAGTTGAAGACAGTCAACTAGGGTTTCATCTGGGTCAACCCTAGGTCAACCCTAGGTCAATTGATTGATTTAAGGGCATTCAGGTCTATTGAAGGGATGTGGGGTTCATCATTTGACATGGAGAACAAGGATATGTTGTTATGCTAAGAAGAATTCAAGAGAAATCAAGGAGAAGAGGAGTCTCTAAATTAGGGTTTCTGTGTAAAATCCCCTAGTTTAGGTCAAGTTTCCAAGCAAGATAAGTCAAAATGCAAGCTTCAAATGGATCCTTGGCCAACATGAAACTTGTAGAGGATCTCAAGAAATTTAATTTTAGTGGTGGAAGACATCAAGGAGATTTATAGAACTCAAGTTATGGTCCTTGCAAGTTACAGGTCATCTGAGGTATCTGAAATTTTGTCTGTGAAAGTGACTTGACTTCCAAGCAACTTTTACCCCTCAAGGAGATTTCAAATGAATTTCTGGTCAACATAAGAATTGTTCCTCATTGTCTTAGCTTTCTAGAATGGTATGGTATGCCTTCATATGATTTGTGGAACTCTACTTATGGTCTTGGCAAGCAAAAGGGTATTTTGGTCATTTGGTGATTACAGGTCATTCATAGCATATGCTTAAAACTCATACAAGGAAGCTTCAAATGGAAAACTTCCCAACATAAAAGTTGTTAAAAATGGGATTTTAAGGCTAGATAAGATGTTGTGAGAGTTTTAAAAAGCTTGGAGCATGGATATTTTAAAATGGTCAAAATGACTTAAAAAGGCATATAACTTGAAAAAGTTGAAATTGGATTTTGGTTTGAGAGATCTACAAATCCAAAAGGGGGCATATGATAGATGATTTTGATTGGAAACAACATTTTGGAAACAATGGTTTATCCACATTTTTGAGTTTAGGCTTAAAAATTGGACTTCCTTTGTAAATTTGTTTCTTGCACTTTAAGGTACCATGAGAAATTGTTTGCCAAAGCCTTAATTTTGCATAAAATGCCTTGTTCTCACATGTATACCTCATATAAGGGTATTTTGAAGACTTATCATGAGTTTTATGAGATTTACTAAAAATAGTATTTTTGAATTTCTCATTACGTGAGAAGTTCTAGAACTTCCTTGGAAGCTTCTCATATGTTCTAGATCTTTCCTTTCACTTCCATAAATACCCAAGGGTGAGATCATGCAATGGTTGGTGATTCTTTGAACTTGTAAACACTACTTTGAATCCTTCACTCCAATTGGCATTTTCTCTTCAAACTCCATTGAAGCTTCATCAATCACTTCAATTTCTGTCATCATCATCATCCTCCATTGTTGTAGAGTAAAAAGCACGAAGAAGGCACATCAATTCGTGGCTGGATCATGAGTTCCACTTCATCACTCCAAGTTGCGTGAAGGTTCGAATTGCCATTTTCAAGAAGCTTGAGCACGAATTCTCTTCACCAGCATCATCACCATCATATAAAGATCATTTGGCACCATTGGCAAGGGCTGAAACAGGGCATAGCAACCATCACCATATCCAATTGGTAAGGATACGTTTTGTTTCGAATCACCATAATTATGCATGGTTAGGGTTAGTTGTTGTGATATTCATGATAGAGACCACTTAAGGATCATTTATGGTGAGTTTAAGGTCAATCCATGGAGGTTCAAGATGTGGTGTCAATTCTTTCAAGATCAAGAATGGTTGGAATATGAGGTTTTAATGCATGTGCTATAGTTTAGTATACTCAGTGCAACCTATAGAACACGTGGCTATAATTATTTTCATGGTTTGTTGAGATTGAATAACAAGCTTCCATGGTGGAACCATGGATGGGGGGTTTCGGTTTGTGCATTGTAGAGGGTTTCAAGGGAAGTTAGGGACATGGCTGGATAGAGGGCAGAAAATGGAGCGAAATTGGTTTTTATTTCGTGAGATTTCGTGGTGTAATGAAGGAGCTATGATCCATGGAAGAAGCTTGCATGGAGTTGCTTTTTCATGAAGATTAGGGTTTGGTTTGGAGAAGAAATACATCAACCGTCGGATGCTTTCAAAGGCTTTGACTAAGACTTAAATCCAATGGTCCAGATTGCACCCCTCCTCTTTAATTATTTTATTTTCTATTTTCAATTTGCATTTTATTTTACTCATCTTCCAAAATTCATAACTAAATAAATAATGCATGTTTTTTACTCATTCTTTTTTTAATATTTTCCTTAACATGCCTTGAAAATTAAAAAAATATAAAAATTGCATTTTATATTTTTTTCGCATTTTCCACATATTTTACAAATAAATGCATATTTTGAAGGTTTTATTTCATACATGATCTTGTAGATTTTTGTTCTTACACTTAGAAATAGATTTTTTGCCCATTCTTTTTTGTGGTGATTAATATTGAATTTTAGTATTCCCAGAATTTATTACTAGATTTTTTAGAATAAAATTTGATTAGTTTAGATAATTGAACTTAGGATAGTTTAATTAGGGTTTTTAAGTAGTATACTTGAACTTCAACATTTCATTTTTGAAAATTCATAACAAATTAGAAATTGCATATTTTTAATTCATTCTTTTTGCATTATTTTCTTTAAAGAGTCTAGAAAATTATAAAAAATAAAAATTGCATTTTATTTTTTATTTGATATTTTTCCCATATTTTCTAAATAAATAGCATTTTAAATAGTTTCATTTCATGCATGATTTTGTTAATTTTTGTTCTATTAGATGCTTTAATATTTTTTGTCCATTCTTTTTAGGTTGTTTAGTTTAGACATTAAACTTGTAGATACAATTTAGTTCCCATTTTTAGAAATTAAATTTAGGTGCTTAGTGTAGGTGTGAACAACATGAACAAACTAGGGTTTTAGGTGATGACTTAGGAGAATCAATTCATTTCCCTTAGGACTTAGGGTTTGAATAGTTTAGCTATGGGACTATAGGGGCTATGGGTAGTTATTAGATCCCCTTAGAAAAGTCAGGATTCCCCTACTGCTATTAATGTACTGTATATATCTGATTGACTGGTGTGGTGTGCCCTCAGGGGATTATTGCTTGTATGTGCGGGTATTGGGATTGTCTGGGGATTTGGGAGAGCTGAAGACTTGAGAAGGGGAAGCCATTGGAGATCCAGAGATTAAAGTTCAACTTCCAGAGTTGAAGAGAAGATTCTTGCTAGCAGATGCTGAGGAGACTAGGGTTTAGGAGCTAGGCAGAGCTCTAGGTTAGAAAGTTTGTTTCTCAAACATGGATTGCCTTGTCTGCATCCATTCTTCTCTGTGATTCAGAGTCTCTCTAAGACACTCACCCCCTTCCTTTGGAAGGCTTGGTGATAGGGTCTAAGAGATAGAACTCTTGAGAGAAAATGTCTTTTGTGTTAGAAGCAGTCTGTTCACCACCCTTGGTAGTCAACTGATTGCTTAACACCCAATTCACTCTTGTGACTGATTCCTCATCCTGGAGGTTTGAACTTGAAGAAAAGCCATTGCAGATGGAAGAATGATGATCAAAGCCCTTGCCTAAAGGTCATGAAGATGGAGACTGATGCTGGTTGAAGCCTGTAGCTGATTGGAGATTACTTGAAGCCAGATGTTGATTCAGAGCTGTTGATGCTGTTTCTTTTGCTGTTGTATTTCATTCCTGATGTACTTGTTTGATTTTACTGGACTGTATTGTTTGCTGTCTACCCTGCTGGGTTGAAAGTGAAGTCTGTTCACTTTTTCCTATTGTTTTCTAGGTTCGAGGTTGAGTGGGACTCCCTTGCCTCGCTTGTACTGTTGCATCCATGCATTTTACTGCTTTATTATATCTGGTATTGTTTCTGTTTCTGCCTATCCCGTAGGATCTCTGTTTCTCTCTGTGCAAGAGAGGAGCATGATAGACACTAGATCTTAACCCATGCATGATAACATTAGGTTAGTTTGTTTCCCTTCGCAACCGTAGGTTAGAGTTCTGTCTCTTTCTTTCTCAAAACAAACAGAAAAACACATAAAGATTTCAAACACAATAAAAGACACTTCTTCCGTAAAAGAATGTGAACTCATCAAAGCGTCATTTTTGTCCGCCGGGACTGTTAATCAAGAAAACCTTTTCAGAAGGACTAAAATCAACCAAGACAAGTTTGCGTCGTACGTGGCCCGAACTACGTTTGCTCTGATCTTCCATGCTGTGTGGAAGTACGTAGGCATAGGATGCGATATCCTAGCGAGCAACCTTCCCCTCCTTTCCCGTAGGTAGGCGAACTACGTTGACTCTGATTTCTCGTTCCAGGCGGGAATACGTAGGCATAAAGTGCGATACTTTGCCGAGTCATTTTTACTTTCATTTTATTTTCTTTTTAACCCTTGACCTATAGTTTAGATAGAATAATAATCCATACCCGAAAACAAGCGTGGATCCCGTCGAGTACGACGGACGTGAGGGGTGCTAATACCTTCCCCTTGCGTAACCGACTCCCGAATCCAGGTTTTGGTTGCGACGACCATACCTTTCCCATGTTGTGCGAGGTTTACTCTGAGCATTTCCTTTCCCTCCCGTGGGATAAATAACGCACGGTGGCGATTCTTCTGTTCAGCCGGCGCCGATTTTCGCAGTAGCGACAGGATTGTTATTCTATCTACTCTACAGGTCAAGGGTTAAAAGAAAATAAAATGACTCGGCAAAGTATCGCACTTTATGCCTACGTATTCCTGTCTGGAACGAGAAATTAGAGTCAACGTAGTTCGCCTACCTACGGGAAAGGAGGGGAAGGTTGCTCGCTAGGATATCGCATCCTATGCCTACGTACTTTCATACAGCATGAAAGATCAGAGCAAACGTATTTCGGGCCACGTACGACACACGTCTGTTTTGATTGCTTTTATCTCCTTCTGAAAAAGGGTTTTTCTGATTACTGGTCCAAGCGGACAAAAATGACGTTTTGATGAGTTCACATTCTTTTACGGAAGAAGTGTCTTTTATTGTGTTTGAAATATTTATTGTGTTTTTCTGTTTGTTTTGAGAAAGAAGAGACAGAACTCTAACCTATGGTTTAAAAGGGAATTAAACTAACCTAATGTTGTCATGCATGGGTTAAGACCTAATGTCTATCATGCTCCTCTCTTGCGCAGAGAGAAACAGAGATCCTAAGGGATAAACGGAAACAGAAACAATAGCATATATACAATAAAGCAGTAAAAATGCATGAATGCAGCAATACAAGCGAGGCAAAGGAGTCCCACTCAACCTCGAACCTAGAAAACAACAGGCAAAAGTGAACAAGATTCACTTTAAACCTAACAGGTTAAAAGGCAAACAATACAGTCCGAGAAATTCAAACAATACATCAAAAATTATAAACAGCAGAAGTAAACAGTCAACAACAGGCTTCATCAACATCTGTCTTCAAGTCATCTTCAACCATCTACAGGCTTCAAGCAAGCATCAGTCTTCATCTTCAAGCCTTCAATCAAGGTCTCTATCTTCAATCTCTCAGGGCTTTTCTTCAAGTCTCACTCTCCAAGATGAGCAGCAGTCAAGAGGATGAACTGGAATGTTAAACAGTTAGTTGACCACCAAAGGTGGCAAACAGACTGTTAACAATAGGTAGAATGTTTCTCTCAAGAGTTCTATCTCTTAGACACTGTCACCAAGCCTTCCAAAGGAAGGGGGTGAGTGTCCTAGAGAGACTCTGCATCATAGAGAGGGATGGAGGCAAACAAGACCTTCCATGTTTGTGAATCAAGTTGCTATTCTAGAGCTCTACCTAACTCCTAGATCCTATAACCTTCAACAGCTGCCAGCAAGAGATACTCTTCATCAACTATGGAAATTGGTCTTCATTCCTTTAATCTTCAATGGGCTTCATCAGCAAAGTCTTCAGCTCCACCCCAAACCCCAAGCAGGCCCAATACCCCACACAGTCAAATAATAACCCTAGAGAGGGCACACCACACAATCAATCAAATACAAGCAATATACTAATAGTAATAGTAGAATAGGGAAAGCCTAATATTTGCTAAGGGATCTATTATCTACCCATAATATCCCTATAGTCCCATCATTTAATTTGTTCTAGAGAAAACCCAAAAGAAAATTTGTTTTGTTAAACCTACATTGTATTCACAACCCTAAATGATTAGTCTAATGTTTTCTAACTAAACTACCTAAAATAAATCCTAAAAAATTGGTATAAAAATCAAGGGGGCACCTAATATATACATCTAATTATACTAAAAAAATTGGCCTAAAAAGATTATAAGAACCACCTAAAAGAAAATCTACAAAACTAGATACAAATTAAAAGCATTTAAAGAGGCATTAAAAGAAAAAATGTGCAAAAAATATTAAAAGAAAATAAAATGGGAATTTTATTGCATGATATTTTTCTACACAGAAATAAGAAAATATTAAAAAAACAACCAATCAAAAACATGGAATTTTCAATTTGTTATGATTTTCCAAACAATTAAGAAAAATGAATGAAATTAAAATGAAATAAAGTTGGTTAGGGGTGCAATTAATAATGATTTCAGTTGAAAAATGGAGGATGGGCCCAGACTGGGGGTGCGCGTAGCAAGGCGCGTCTGGGCCCAGTTTGGTCAGAAAACACAAAGAATATAAAAACAAAAAACGGTGCAAAAAGTAAGAAATACAGTTCAAATCATATGGGCCTGGATATTGGGGTGTGGTTAGCAATTGTTTCTTAAGCCCACCAGAGGGTTTTAATGAAACGAGGCGTTTCATGGCCTCAGATTCCCTCTCGTTTTCAACTTCAAATCCTGGCCATTGGATGCGTTTCTCAGTCAACCAAGTCTTGCTCATCCAACGGTTGCAGTGCTTCGTCTTCCTCTAGTCTAGGGTTTGTGAAACAGCCATGGAAATGGAACCTCATGCATCAAACTTCAACCTCCTCGTTCTCACTCATTTATTCATCAATTCCAAAAATGTAAAAAGCAAACTTACTCCAAATTCATCCCTGAATCCATCTATAGCATTGGTCTCAATTGATATCCATTCTTGCATGAAACACGATCACTGCCTCAAAATTACTCAGAATTTTCATCATCACCAATCCATGATCTAGATACACTAATCTCATCCTGACCTTGCACTGATCAATAATCAATAATCACCTAAGATTTTAACAGCTTAATCCTCATGTTCTAAGCCTCAACAGAATTCGTGCTCCAATGGTAAACTCCATGAAATGCTCTCAAACTCACTGAAATTAATCATCTACTTATTCCTAACAGTTCTAACCTAATAATTCTACATCATGCTAACTAATTCTAGCCAATTCGATAGAAAAACCAACCTGGTGTAATCTTGAAAATAGATAGTGATGCTCTTGGATTCACAGCTAGCAGTGCTCTAGACTTGATCAATGGACTTGGATCTTGGTTCTGTATGCAGCAACACCTGCTCAAATTCTCTTGATCTTGCAATTGAATTCTTCTTGCACTTTGGATGATGAAGTTGGTAGCACACGAATTCTGCTTCAATTCAACCAGATCTTGATGGAAACTTGCTCTATGATGAATGTAGATGATGATAGGATCAAGAACTTTGAAGAATGATGAAGATTTGATAGAGTTTTTGTGTAATTTGCAAAATTGAGGAATGAGATGTAACTATGAGTTTTCAACCAAATGAATCACCAACCAATGATTGGATCCACTCTACTCAATATATAGATGCTCATGGAACCATCTAGAAGTTGCTGGAACTTTCTTGCACTCAAATCCCTTGTGAATTTGGATATGTTACTTCTTTTGTAAGCCAACTAGTATAACTTCCAAACTTTGAACTAAACTCAAAAATCTAATATTGCCAATGGTCTTAAAACATTCTTTCCAATCAAAATGACCTATAATTTCATCCCATTTGGCCATGTTATGAAAAATCTCATTTTTAGGTCACTTTTATTCATTAAATTCACCTTTTAATTGACCAAATTTGGAACCTTGAGCTATGAGCATTTCCAAACTTTCATGATCACTTTTATAGACTCAAAATGTCATTTGGAGCAAGTTTGATGTTGTGAATTTTTTCATTTGAAGCTTCCTCGTATGAGTTTTAGGCATATGCTTGAAATGACCTGTAATTCTCAAATGACCAAAATACCCTTTGCTTGCCAAGGTCATAAGTAGAGTTCCACAAATCATATGAAGGCATACCATACCTTTATAGAAAGATAAGACAATTAGGAACAACTCTCATGTTGACCAGAAATCCATTTTAAATCTCCTTGATGGGTAAAAGTTGCTTGGAAGACAAGTAACTTTCACAGACAAAATTTCAGATGCCTCAGATGACCTATAACTTGCAAGGACCATAACTTGAGTTCTATAAATCTCCTTGATGTCTTCCACCACTCAAATTAAAGGTATTGAGATAATATACAAGTTTCATGTTGGCCAAGGATCCATTTGAGACTTGAATTTTGAATTATCTTTCTTGGAAGTTTGACCTAAATCAGGGAATTTTACACAGAAACCCTAATTTAGAAACTCCTCTTCTTCTTGATTTCTCTTGATTTCTCCTTGGCACAACACCACATCCATATCTACATGTCAAATGATTAACCCCACATCTCTCAAATAGACCTTGATGCCTTTCAATCAATCATTTGACCTAGGGTTGACCTAGGGTTGACCCAGATGAAACCCTAGTTGACTGTCTTAAACTGCAACTCTTGTGATCATATCAATGACTTGTATCACTTTCAAGATGACTCTCTATGTCTTCCATGATGTCTATATACCCTCCATGACCTCAATTCACAGCTCACAACTTCTTTGATGATCTTCAAATACCCTCAGATAGGAGATAGATTCACTGCTTGATCCACTGACTTCTTAGATTTCAATTTCTTTCTGATGACTTGGATAGGCTTGAATTTGAATAAGAACCTCTTGATAGGCTCATAGAGATGAGAATAGTACTTGGTCCCTTGTTGGATAACTTTCTATGCTATGCTATGCAGATGATTAGACTATGTACATGACTTTATATGCAAATGCTAATGCAATTGAAACATAAACTAAGTGTAGGTTGAGCAAATTTTAGGGTGCAACAGCTGCCCCTATTCAAGCGACTTGGACCCGACTGGGTGAAGCGCGAACGACCTTCAAACATTCGAGGTACGAGACGGTTGAATACTAAGAACCCGGAAATTTGCCAACCGCAGAAATAAACCGCCCAACTGTTTAGGGAACGACATCCACCAATTGAATCTGGTTGTTACAGCAACCACTGATCCGACGTCTGATAATTCTAATTTCAATTTCAACAACCTATGTAACGCCACAGGTACTGAACACTTTTCGCAAGACACCTCTGTCCACAACTGGACTAACCTTATCAACACAAGAAGAGAGACAAATTCGTCAACACGAATAGAGATTCTGTTGTCACAGGAGTAACCTTGTCCACATCTGGACCCAAATTTCGCCAAACCACGAATAAACACAAATCTGTCCACGTCAGGACTCACATCACGGAAAAATCCTGGCGCTTTCGCTGGGGAAACATTTCTGTTTAATCACAGGAAACTCCATCCGCCTATCCATACGGGCAAACCATCTGCTTAAACACAGGAAACTTCATCCGCCTATTCATACGGGAACATCATCTGCCTAAACACAGGAAACTTCATCCGCCTATCCATACGGGAACATCATCTGTCTGAACACAGGAAACTTCATCCGCCTATTCATACGGGAACATCATCTGTCTGAACACAGGAAACTTCATCCGCCTATTCATACGGGAACATCATCTGTCTGAACACAGGAAACTTCACCCGCCTATTCATACGGGAAAATCATCTGTCTGAACACAGGAAACTTCATCCGCCTATCTATACGGGAAAATCATCTGCCTGAACACAAGAAACTTCATCCTCCTATCTATACGGGAAAATCATCTGTCTGAACACAGGAAACTTCATCCGCCTATCTATACGGGAAAATCATCTGCCTGAACACAGGAAACTTCATCCGCCTATCTATACGGGAAAATCATCTGCCTGAACACAGGAAACTTCATCCGCCTATCCATACGGGAAAATCATCTGCCTGAACACAGGAAACTTCATCCGCCTATCTATACGGAAAAATCATCTGCCTGAACACAGGAAACTTCATCCGCCTATCCATACGGGAAAATCATCTGCCTGAACACAGGAAATTTCATCCGCCTATTCATACGGGAACATCATCTGCCTGAACACAGGAAACTCCATCCGCCTATCCATACGGGAAAATCATCTGCCTGAATACAGGAAACTTCATCCGCCTATTCATACGGGAAAGTCATCTGTCTGAACACAGGAAACTTCATCCGCCTATTCATACGGGAAAATCATCTGCCTGAACACAGGAAATTTCATCCGCCTATTCATACGGGAATATCATCTATCTGAACACAGGAAACTTCATCCGCCTATTCATACGGGAACATCATCTGCCTGAACACAGGAAATTTCATCCGCCTATTCATACGGGAATATCATCTGCCTGAACACAGGAAACCTCATCCGTCTATTCATACGGGAAAATCATCTGCCTAAACACAGGAAACTTCATCCGCCTATTCATACGGGAAGATCATCTGTCTGAACACAGGAAACTTCATCCGCCTATTCATACAAGAACATCATCTGTCTGAACACAGGAAATTTCATCCGCCTATTCATACGGGAATATCATCTGCCTAAACACAGGAAACTTCATCCGCCTATTCATACGGGAACATCATCTGCCTGAACACAGGAAATTTCATCCGCCTATTCATACGGGAATATCATCTATCTGAACACAGGAAACTTCATCCGCCTATCTATACGGGAAAATCATCTGCCTGAACACAGGAAACTTCATCCGCCTATTCATACGGGAAAACCATCTGATACAGCTTTTCTGCCTATCTTTACAGCAGCTAGCTCCATCAATCACATGGGTAACACCATAAGAGTCTAATCTTCCAATTTTCAGTGCTGACATGGCAGAAAATCTGAGAAGGACTCTACTGGGGATTTTCTGAATCCACACTGCCAGGCAACTTCCAAAAATCGATTCACGAATTTTTTTTTTGATTTTGTTATAACAGCAATCTTGAAGAAATACTCCGCTGGAGGGGTAAGAGAAACTTAACCAAGCAACTCTGTGGGGAATAATGCCAAAACTCACATTATCGTTGAATGTCTCACGCCGAGATCTTGAATGTTTGGTAATTAATTTGAGCAAGAGCTCTCTCCACCTGCATGGGAAACAATACTTGAAAACAAACGGTTAACCAACCTGGTTTATGTTTCAAAATGCATATGTTTGACAATGGTGTAATGCTCCATTCGACATGGAAATGCTACGCGTTTTTATTTGGTGGATGCAAATATGACACTATATGCCGATGCAAATGCAGACTCGAACTGCTGGGATACAGGAAACCGCTTCAGCAAAATAAATGTTGAAGACAATGCCGACTCCGCTGGGGGTAACCGGGCGTTACAGAATTATTCCAGCAAAATAAATGCTGGAAGAGTGAAGCCAACTCCGCTGAGGAATAACTGAATGCGCCAATCATGATTGGACTTCTGCTGGAGAGTGAATGGGTATCACACGGTATTCCGACAAAATAAATGCCAGGACACACGACCAACTTTGTCGGGAAGAGTTTTAATCTTCGAGTTCCGCTGGGAGGAAAAAGAACACTTGCTGAAAAGAGAGAACTCCGTTGGGGACGAAACGACTCTCTTGGGGAAAATCAATTGACTCCGCGGGGGGAGAGTAAATGACCCTACTGGGAAGGGTAGACGGTCTGAGTACAACTCACAAGTTGGAAATATTAATCTTCCGAGGCTAAACCACTCCGCTCGGGATGGGGAATCCTTTTGGGGGATACCACACTGTCTGAATACAGCCTTCGATCTTGGAATCGTCAATTCTGCTGAGGGTAAACGACCTTGCTGGAGAATGTCCCTCGGATAAGCTACAATTAGCTGGGGAATTTGATCCTTCTTTAGTAAGGGACATTGTTATCTCAGAAGCGCGACCTGCGTGGGGATCGAGTCTTTCCGTTACGAGCCTCTGGTCAGTACTGCAGTCTTTTGATCGTCCGCTTTCTCGGAACTCCGCTTCGGGGATACTAACATGCCCCAGTCTGGATTCTTGAATACTTCTTCTCGAAAGGAAATCCTAGTCAGGACTCTATCTTGAAATAGCTTGCCCCTGAATCTGCAACAATTTTGAAATGGACCCTACAGTCTTTGTATCCTGACGGCCAGACATGAACTTCCTCTACATCTCGAACCTCGAAGAGGTGTTTCAACAACATAACTTTCGTGCTTCTAGGGTGACCTGCCCCAGTATTCTGAACTTCTGCGAGATACTTCGAATCGAACGCCTCTCGAATGAAGATGACCCCTGCGCTCTTAGGATGGCATGCCCCTGTCTGCAATGACTTTGCCTTAATCTGGTTCTTGGAAAAACCCACTCTGAACCGAAAGCACCTTGCTACAATACAACCTTGCGATGGCTTACCCCGGTGTTTGCACGACAAAAGGATTCCCTCAATTCAACAACTATCAACATAGTGACTTGCCCCTGAACAAGCGTTGAGCGACTCAACCTGCCCTGATCAAACATATCATTCTGGATAGCTGCCCTTGATTGGCTCTCGAGAAGATTCGCTTCTGATCAACTGCTTCTCAAGTAAGCTGCCCCATAATCAACCGATGCTTCGGGACTTTTCCTCAGACTAATTGATTCCGAACTCACTGGAAGTCAATGCCCCAGATTTACAGGGTTTCACAACATTCACCATTCTGATCCAGACTGCTGAATTATTCAGTCCTGTTCGATTATTCCTTGTTGGAATTTCTTTCCTGTCAACTACTAACCTGCAAGTAAAATTGTTCAGTCCCGAATGGTAATTTTAATGCAGTGTTCATGCAGATTTTGAAAAAATTTGTGTTGTCACTCATTTACGTGTCATGATTGTCAGTGACGAATGAACCAATAGTTCAAACGCAATGCTGATTTGATCAGTGAAAAAAATACACCAAGGATATGATTAGCAAATCATGAAGGAGTCAGGTTACTCAACCTTACCGTAATGCGCCTTCAGAATGAACCCTGCCTCAATTAGGTCTTTTAAGGGTTGTATCGTGGTCGGGTTCACGGTTCTTGAAACAAAGGATATTTGGCTCAAATTATGTTTTGTACCCACCCCTTCTACGTGATGATCTCCGATCCTAATGTTCAGTTAACTTGGCATAAGTGCTCGCCTCTTCGAGAGGTATGTTGAATGGTAGGAACCATAGTTAAGGAACTCACAAGGTTTTTCGGAGTGACAGTTACTCCTTTCTCGTTTTCGGTGTCTGTATACACGACTTTATTCTTCGCTGGGGATCTATTTTTTTTTCTATCCCTTCTTTTTCATTCTTTTGATTCCCTAAATTTTGCCTGGACTGACTCCCTTTGAGTTCTTTTCGATTTTTTCTTTTGAAGTCCAGCGGGATGCCCTAATTTTTGCCTAAGTATTAGCTTTCCAGCTTTTTCTTTTTCTTTTTACTTAGCGGGCTTTCTTATTCTTTCTTTTTTCCTTTTGGAACAAAGTCGTGTAACACTGATTGTCTGGATTGCTCCAAAAAGTTATAACTGTCTTACTCCTGATTGGTGAGGTTTAACCATTGTGGTTGGCAATGTACGACCTCTTGAGAGGTATAAACTGATTGGTCCTCGAAAGGCACCACTCCTCTGTAAGATTTGAACGCTCGGTCAAGCTAACTGACAACTACCCTGCCCCGGGTTAAGATGTGAGGGTTTAAAAGTCCGAAAAAACTTCTACTTCCTGGCTCGAAATGGTTAACAAGGGACTAACTCCTTATATCTCCAGTGTTTAGGGATTTGAAACAATGCCTTGTACGTCATCGGCAAGGTTTTATCTGAAAGCATACGATCATCGGTTATGGGTTTATTTCATCATCCTCCCTCCAATCTTTGCTAATCACAGTGATAAAGTGAAGTAAATAAAATGCAATTATCAATGCAATGCAATAAATGAGCGACAGCGACATGATTAATTCAGAAAAATGCATAGTCACTTTATTAATATCACCATTCGAAACAAACAATGTTTACAGCAAGTAGTAACTAACAGAAAAGAAACTACAAATGCAAATGATAAAAAGTCCGAGGACTGCCAATGCTGAGGGTGCCCGCCTGTCTGGACCACTGGCTTCTTGAAAAGGACCCTCTGAATCTACGAGCTTAGACAGCTGAGAGGTTGGCATGAACAAACAAAACTCCTTCAGGAAAGGAAATGCACCCTTTGTCGATCAACTGCTGCACTTTTTCCTGAAAAGCTTTGCAATCTTCCGTCGAATGTCCGGGGGAGCCACCATGGTAACCACACTGAACGTGGGGGTTGTACCCAGGAGGGTAAGGTTCTGGAACTGGCCTAAGAGCTTTAGGTTCCACCAAAGAACTCTGGATCAAAGATGGTAGCAGCTGGCTATACGGCATAGGCACTGGGTGAGAAGGAGCTTTCCTTCGTTCCAAATTGTTGCGAGGTCGATTCTGATTCTGACGCTGATTCTGATAACCTCGGCCACGAGTTCGCTGATTAGCATGAGGAGCGACATAACATTCCTGATAGGGTGCCCCAGGCACAGTGGTCCGTCCAGCGTAACAAGCCACAGGAGATACTGATCCAACAAATTTCACCACTCCATCTCGAGGATATTCAACATCTGACCTGATTGCATTGATCACAGCTCCTTCTTCATTCTGATAGTCATAAAGAGATTCAGCTTCACTAGCCTGACTGTTTGACGTAATTCCAAGCATTTTTTCGAGGTACGAGCTCTCCAGGGAGTGTACAAACATGCTCATTAACTCTCGGTCTAGGAGCGGCGGCTTCACTCTGGCAGCAAATTCTCTCCATCTCTGAACATACTTCCTGAAAGGTTCATTGTTCCCTTGAGACAATTCTTGCAGCTGCATGCGACTAAGAGCTTCATCAAGATTGTAGTCGTACTGCTTCAGGAAAGCATCGGCTAAATCCGCCCATGATCGGATCTGATCATTCTCTAACTGCATATACCAACCCAGAGAGGCCCTAGTCAGACTATCTTGAAAGCAGTGAATCATCAGCTTGTCGTTATGCACGAATGAAGTCATTCTCCGGCAGAACATAACCAAATGTAGCTTCAGACAGCTATCCCCTTTGTACTTATCGAAATTGGGCGCTTTAAACTTTGGAGGCAATACAAGACCTGGCACCAAACACATGCTCGCAACATTCAGATCAAGAGTGCTCTTATTCACCAAGGCAGCAATCTGGTCTTCCAACGTCTGAAGTCTTCCCATATACTCAGCAGTCAGTGGGTTCTGAATATCAACCTGTGGAACAACTCTCGGAGGTGGCAAAATCCTTGGAGAATCTGGCGTAGAGAAAGTGAAATTGTGATACTCGGAGTCATTGAGAGAATATGAACCTCTGACAGGGGTTTGCACAGGCTGAGCAACATTGTTCATCTGAGCTCTTTGACCATTGTTTCCTCCTCTATGCATAGCTGTGATGTCTTCCCTGATCTGACTCACCTGGTGTTTCAACAATTCGAACTCCGCCCGAGTAATAACCAAGTTCTGCTCTCCTGAAGCCATGATCTATCCCAATACTAACTCAAGTCCAATGCGAATGTCGGGGAATCAACTGATGAAGCGGACAAAAACGGGTAAGCTCCCTGTTCCGGATGAGGATGAATATGCAAAATGAAATGCAAATGCAAACAGTCATGCAAAAATGCAAAATGCACACACAAGGGACCAAGTGCCCCTGGCTGAGAAGAATCCACCGCACTGGTCTTAGTCAGACCCATAACACTGCTCGAACCTGGTGTCAGCAAATCAAAACGGTACTCGAACCTGGTCTCCAAAAGACCTCATAATGCTGTCTTCAAATATCATTAAATCTCAATCAAGAAAACCGGTAATCTGGAGGTCAAGTTACCTGCATGCCCAAACCCCTCTCACAAGTAGGTGTCCTAATAACTGACACAAGGTATGGCATCCTATGCGGTCGTCGGCGTCACAGACTTTCAGGGTTGATGATACGATTCCCAGAAGGAGTGGCATCATCAAATCCTGAAGAGGCCTCACTTAGCCAACTTCCAAATGATCGGTTCCCAGAGTCGACAATCCAACTAACCAGCAACCCGAGCCACCCAAAGGGTAGGACAGGAGGCCAACCAGAAGAACCTCGTCTGAGTGTGGATTTCGCAGGACACTAGGACATGCAAAGCATGTGCGCGCCCACTACTTTCCACTCTAATTCTAGGTGCACTCAAGCCCAGGTCCGGCTTATCTCTCAACCATAGAACACCCGTCACAACCCCAATACATCAATAATAACAATAATATAATGCTGAAAGTAAATGACAGAAATATAAATCCATACAAAATCCTCGACGGGAAAACAAGCGCTAGGATTGACTCGCTTAAGGGACGTTGGATCCCAAATGCATAAGGAACTATCGCAGTCCTTAGCAGCCAGGGGACGTTGGATCCCCAGCAGAGTCGCCAACTGTCGCTACTGCGAAAATCGGCGCCGGCTGAACAGAAGAGTCGCCACCGTGCGTTATTTATCCCAAAGGAGGGAAAGGAAACGCTCGAGGTAAACCTACAGCAAAACGGGGAAAGGAATGGTCATCGCAACCAAATCCTGGATTCGGGAGTCGGTTACGCAAGGGGAAGGTATTAGCACCCCTCACGTCCGTCGTACTCGACGGGATCCACGCTTGTTTTCTGGTACGGATTGTTATTCTATCTACTCTACAGGTCAAGGGTTAAAAGAAAATAAAATGACTCAGCAAAGTATCACACTTTATGCCTACGTATTCCCGTCTGGAACGAGAAATCAGAGTCAACGTAGTTCGCCTACCTACTGGAAAGGAGGGGAAGGTTGCTCGCTAGGATATCGCATCCTATGCCTACGTACTTTCATACAGCATGAAAGATCAGAGCAAACGTAGTTCGGGCCACGTACGACACACGTCTGTTTTGATTGCTTTTATCTCCTTCTGAAAAAGGGCTTTTCTGATTACTGGTCCAAGCGGACAAAAATGACGTTTTGATGAGTTCACATTCTTTTACGGAAGCAGTGTCTTTTATTGTGTTTGAAATATTTATTGTGTTTTTCTGTTTGTTTTGAGAAAGAAGAGACAGAACTCTAACCTATGGTTTAAAAGGGAATTAAACTAACCTAATGTTGTCATGCATGGGTTAAGACCTAATGTCTATCATGCTCCTCTCTTGCGCAGAGAGAAACAGAGATCCTAAGGGATAAACGGAAACAGAAACAATAACATATATACAATAAAGCAGTAAAAATGCATGAATGCAGAAATACAAGCGAGGCAAGGGAGTCCCACTCAACCTCGAACCTAGAAAACAACAGGCAAAAGTGAAAAAGATTCACTTTCATCCTAACAGGTTAAAAGGCAAACAATACAGTCCAGGAAATTCAAACAATACATCAAAAATTATAAACAGCAGAAATAAACAGTCAACAGCAGGCTTCATCAACATCTGTCTTCAAGTCATCTTCAACCATCTACAGGCTTCAAGCAAGCATCAGTCTTCATCTTCAAGCCTTCAAGCAAGGTCTCTATCTTCAATCTCTCAGGGCTTTTCTTCAAGTCTCACTCTCCAAGATGAGCAGCAGTCAAGAGGATGAACTGGAATGTTAAACAGTTAGTTGACCACCAAAGGTGGCAAACAGACTGTTAACAATAGGTAGAATGTTTCTCTCAAGAGTTCTATCTCTTAGACACTGTCACCAAGCCTTCCAAAGGAAGGGGGTGAGTGTCCTAGAGAGACTCTACATCATAGAGAGGGATGGAGGCAAACAAGACCTTCCATGTTTGTGAATCAAGTTGCTATTCTAGAGCTCTACCTAACTCCTAGATCCTATAACCTTCAACAGCTGCCAGCAAGAGATACTCTTCATCAACTCTGGAAATTGGTCTTCATTCCTTTAATCTTCAATGGGCTTCATCAGCAAAGTCTTCAGCTCCACCCCAAACCCCAAGCAGGCCCAATACCCCACACAGTCAAATAATAACCCTAGAGAGGGCACACCACACAATCAATCAAATACAAGCAATATACTAATAGTAATAGTAGAATAGGGAAAGCCTAATATTTGCTAAGGGATCTATTATCTACCCATAATATCCCTATAGTCCCATCATTTAATTTGTTCTAGAGAAAACCCAAAAGAAAATTTGTTTTGTTAAACCTACATTGTATTCACAACCCTAAATGATTAGCCTAATGTTTTCTAACTAAACTACCTAAAATAAATCCTAAAAAATTGGTATAAAAATCAAGGGGGCACCTAATATATGCATCTAATTATACTAAAAAAAGTGGCCTAAAAAGATTATGAGAACCACCTAAAAGAAATTCTACAAAACTAGATACAAATTAAAAGCATTTAAAAAGGCATTAAAAGAAAAAATGTGCAAAAAATATTAAAAGAAAATAAAATGGGAATTTTATTGCATGATATTTTTCTACACAGAAATATGAAAATATTAAAAAAACAACCAATCAAAAACATGGAATTTTCAATTTGTTATGATTTTTTAAACAATTAAGAAAAATGAATGAAATTAAAATGAAATAAAGTTGGTTAGGGGTGCAATTAATAATGATTTCAGTTGAAAAATGGAGGATGGGCCCAGACTGGGGGTGCGCGTAGCAAGGCGCGTTTGGGCCCAGTTTGGTCAGAAAACACAAAAAGAAAATAAAAACAAAAAACGGTGCAAAAAGTAAGAAATACAGTTCAAATCATATGGGCCTGGATATTGGGGTGTGGTTAGCAATTGTTTCTTAAGCCCACCAGAGGGTTTTAATGAAACGAGGCGTTTCATGGCCTCAGATTCCCTCTCGTTTTCAACTTCAAATCCTGGCCATTGGATGCGTTTCTCAGTCAACCAAGTCTTGCTCATCCAACGGTTGCAGTGCTTCGTCTTCCTCTAGTCTAGGGTTTGTGAAACAGCCATGGAAATGGAACCTCATGCATCAAACTTCAACCTCCTCGTTCTCACTCATTTCTTCATCAATTCCAAAAATGTAAAAAGCAAACTTACTCCAAATTCATCCCTGAATCCATCTATAGCATTGGTCTCAATTGATATCCATTCTTGCATGAAACACGATCACTGCCTCAAAATTACTCAGAATTTTCATCATCACCAATCCATGATCTAGATACACTAATCTCATCCTGACCTTGCACAGATCAATAATCAATAATCACCTAAGATTTTAACAGCTTAATCCTCACGTTCTAAGCCTCAACAAAATTCGTGCTCCAATGGTAAACTCCATGAAATGCTCTCAAACTCACTGAAATTAATCATCTACTTATTCCTAACAGTTCTAACCTAATAATTCTACATCATGCTAACTAATTCTAGCCAATTCGATAGAAAAACCAACCTGGTGTAATCTTGAAAACAGATAGTGATGCTCTTGGATTCACAGCTAGCAGTGCTCTAGACTTGATCAATGGACTTGGATCTTGGTTCTGTATGCAGCAACACCTGCTCAAATGCTCTTAATCTTGCAATTGAATTCTTCTTGCACTTTGGATGATGAAGTTGGTAGCACACGAATTCTGCTTCAATTCAACCAGATCTTGATGGAAACTTGCTCTATGATGAATGTAGATGATGATAGGATCAAGAACTTTGAAGAATGATGAAGATTTGATAGAGTTTTTGTGTAAATTGCAAAATTGAGGAATGAGATGTAACTATGAGTTTTCAACCAAATGAATCACCAACCAATGATTGGATCCACTCTACTCAATATATAGATGCTCATGGAACCCTCTAGAAGTTGCTGGAACTTTCTTGCACTCAAATCCCTTGTGAATTTGGATATGTTACTTCTTTTGTAAGCCAACTAGTATAACTTCCAAACTTTGAACTAAACTCAAAAATCTAATATTTCCAATGGTCTTAAAACATTCTTTCCAATCAAAATGACCTATAATTTCATCCCATTTGGCCATGTTATGAAAAATCTCAATTTTAGGTCACTTTTATTCATTAAATTCACCTTTTAATTGACCAAATTTGAAACCTTGAGCTATGAGAATTTCCAAACTTTCATGATCACTTTTATAGACTCAAAATGTCATTTGGAGCAAGTTTGATGTTGTGAATTTTTTCATTTGAAGCTTCCTCGTATGAGTTTTAGGCATATGCTTGAAATGACCTGTAATTCTCAAATGACCAAAATACCCTTTGCTTGCCAAGGTCATAAGTAGAGTTCCACAAATTATATGAAGGCATACCATACCTTTATAGAAAGCTAAGACAATGAGTAAAACTCTCATGTTGACCAGAAATCCATTTGAAATCTCCTTGAGGGGTAAAATTTGCTTGGAAGACAAGTAACTTTCACAGACAAAATTTCAGATGCCTCAGATGACCTATAACTTGCAAGGACCATAACTTGAGTTCTATAAATCTCCTTGATGTCTTCCACCACTCAAATTAAAGGTCTTGAGATAATCTACAAGTTTCATGTTGGCCAAGGATCCATTTGAGACTTGCATTTTGAATTATCTTGCTTGGAAGTTTGACCTAAATCAGGGAATTTTACACAGAAACCCTAATTTAGAAACTCCTCTTCTTCTTGATTTCTCTTGATTTATCCTTGGCAAAACACCACATCCATATCTACATGTCAAATGATTAACCCCACATCTCTCAAATAGACCTTGATGCCTTTCAATCAATCATTTGACCTAGGGTTGACCCAGATGAAACCCTAGTTCACTGTCTTAAACTGCAACTCTTGTGATCATATCAATGACTTGTATCACTTTCAAGATGACTCTCTATGTCTTCCATGATGTCTATATACCCTCCATGACCTCAATTCACAGCTCACAACTTCTTTCATGATCTTCAAATACCCTCAGATAGGAGATAGATTCACTGCTTGATCCACTGACTTCTTAGATTTCAATTTCTTTCTGATGACTTGGATAGGCTTGAATTTGAATAAGAACCTCTTGATAGGCTCATAGAGATGAGAATAGTACTTGGTCCCTTGTTGGATAACTTTTTATGCTATGCTATGCAGATGATTAGACTATGTACATGACTTTATATGCAAATGCTAATGCAATTGAAACATAAACCAAGTGAAGTAGGTTGAGCAAATTTTAGGGTGCAACAGCTGCCCCTATTCAAGCGAATTGGACCCGACTGGGTGAAGCACGAACGACCTTCAAACATTCGAGGTACGAGACGGTTGAATACTAAGAACCCGGAAATTTGCCAACCGCAGAAATAAACCGCCCAACTGTTTAGGGAACGACATCCACCAACTGAATCTGGTTGTTACAGCAACAACTGATCCGACGTCTGATAATTCTAATTTCAATTTCAACAACCTATGTAACGCCACAGGTACTGAACACTTTTCGCAAGACACCTCTGTCCACAACTGGACTAACCTTATCAACACAAGAAGAGAGACAAATTCGTCAACACGAATAGAGATTCTGTTGTCACAGGAGTAACCTTGTCCACATCTGGACCCAAATTTCGCCAAACCACGAATAAACACAAATCTGTCCACGTCAGGACTCACATCACGGAAAAATCCCGGCGCTTTCGCTGGGGAAACATTTCTGTTTAATCACAGGAAACTCCATCCGCCTATCCATACGGGAAAACCATCTGCCTAAACACAGGAAACTTCATCCGCCTATTCATACGGGAACATCATCAGCCTAAACACAGGAAACTTCATCCGCCTATCCATACGGGAACATCATCTGTCTGAACACAGGAAACTTCATCCGCCTATTCATACGGGAACATCATCTGTCTGAACACAGGAAACTTCATCCGCCTATTCATACGGGAAAATCATCTGTCTGAACACAGGAAACTTCATCCGCCTATCTATACGGGAAAATCATCTGCCTGAACACAGGAAACTTCATCCTCCTATCTATACGGGAAAATCATCTGTCTGAACACAGGAAACTTCATCCGCCTATCTATACGGGAAAATCATCTGCCTGAACACAGGAAACTTCATCCGCCTATCTATACGGGAAAATCATCTTCCTGAACACAGGAAACTTCATCCGCCTATCCATACGGGAAAATCATCTGCCTGAACACAAGAAACTTCATCCGCCTATCTATACGGAAAAATCATCTGCCTGAACACAGGAAACTTCATCCGCCTATCCATACGGGAAAATCATCTGCCTGAACACAGGAAATTTCATCTGCCTATTCATACGGGAACATCATCTGCCTGAACACAGGAAACTCCATCCGCCTATCCATACGGGAAAATCATCTGCCTGAACACAGGAAACTTCATCCGCCTATTCATACGGGAAAATCATCTGTCTGAACACAGGAAACTTCATCCGCCTATTCATACGGGAAAATCATCTGCCTGAACACAGGAAATTTCATCCGCCTATTCATACGGGAATATCATCTATCTGAACACAGGAAACTTCATCCGCCTATTCATACGGAAACATCATCTGCCTGAACACAGGAAATTTCATCCGCCTATTCATACGGGAATATCATCTGCCTGAACACAGGAAACCTCATCCGTCTATTCATACGGGAAAATCATCTGCCTAAACACAGGAAACTTGATCCGCCTATTCATACGGGAACATCATCTGTCTGAACACAGGAAACTTCATCCGCCTATTCATACAAGAACATCATCTGTCTGAACACAGGAAATTTCATCCGCCTATTCATACGGGAATATCATATGCCTAAACACAGGAAACTTCATCCGCCTATTCATACGGGAACATCATCTGCCTGAACACAGGAAATTTCATCCGCCTATTCATACGGGAATATCATCTATCTGAACACAGGAAACTTCATCCGCCTATCTATACGGGAAAATCATCTTCCTGAACACAGGAAACTTCATCCGCCTATTCATACGAGAAAACCATCTGATACAGCTTTTCTGCCTATCTTTACAGCAGCTAGCTCCATCAATCACATGGGTAACACCATAAGAGTCTAATCTTCCAATTTTCAGTGCTGACATGGCAGCAAATCTGAGAAGGACTCTACTGGGGATTTTCTGAATCCACACTGCCAGGCAACTTCCAAAAATCGATTCACGAATTTTTTTTTTGATTTTGTTATAACAACAATCTTGAAGAAATACTCCGCTGGAGGGGTAAGAGAAACTTAACCAAGCAACTCTGTGGGGAATAATGCCAAAACTCACATTATCGTTGAATGTCTCACGCCGAGATCTTGAATGTTTGGTAATTAATTTGAGCAAGAGCTCTCTCCACCTGCATGGGAAACAATACTTGAAAACAAACGGTTAACCAACCTGGTTTATGTTTCAAAATGCATATGTTTGACAATGGTGTAATGCTCCATTCGACATGGAAATGCTACGCGTTTTTATTTGGTGGATGCAAATATGACACTATATGCCGATGCAAATGCAGACTCGAACTGCTGGGATACAGGAAACCGCTTCAGCAAAATAAATGTTGAAGACAATGCCGACTCCGCTGGGGGTAACCGGGCGTTACAGAATTATTCCAGCAAAATAAATGCTGGAAGAGTGAAGCCAACTCCGCTGAGGAATAATTGAATGCGCCAATCATGATTGGACTTCTGCTGGAGAGTGAATGGGTATCACACGGTATTCCGACAAAATAAATGCCAGGACACACGACCAACTTTGTCGGGAAGAGTTTTAATCTTCGAGTTCCGCTGGGAGGAAAAAGAACACTTGCTGAAAAGAGAGAACTCCGCTGGGGACGAAACGACTCTCTTGGGGAAAATCAATTGACTCCGCGGGGGGAGAGTAAATAACCCTACTAGGAAGGGTAGACGGTCTGAGTACAGCTCACAAGTTGGAAATATTAATCTTCTGAGGCTAAACCACTCCGCTCGGGATGGGGAATCCTTTTGGGGGATACCACACTGTCTGAATACAGCCTTCGATCTTGGAATCGTCAATTCTGCTGAGGGTAAACGACCTTGCTGGAGAATGTCCCTCGGATAAGCTACAATTAGCTGGGGAATTTGATCCTTCTTTAGTAAGGGACATTGTTATCTTAGAAGCGCGACCTGCGTGGGGATCGAGTCTTTCCGTTACGAGCCTCTGGTCAGTACTGCAGTCTTTTGATCGTCCGCTTTCTCGGAACTCCGCTTCGGGGATACTAACATGCCCCAGTCTGGATTCTTGAATACTTCTTCTCGAAAGGAAATCCTAGTCAGGACTCTATCTTGAAATAGCTTGCCCCTGAATCTGCAACAATTTTGAAATGGACCCTACAGTCTTTGTATCCTGACGGCCAGACATGAACTGCCTCTACATCTCGAACCTCGAAGAGGTGTTTCAACAACATAACTTTCGTGCTTCTAGGGTGACCTGCCCTAGTATTCTGAACTTCTGCGAGATACTTCGAATCGAACGCCTCTCGAATGAAGATGACCCCTGCGCTCTTAGGATGGCATGCCCCTGTCTGCAATGACTTTGCCTTAATCTGGTTCTTGGAAAAACCCACTCTGAACCGAAAGCACCTTGCTACAATACAATCTTGCGATGGCTTACCCCGGTGTTTGCACGACAAAAGGATTCCCTCAATTCAACAACTATCAACATAGTGACTTTCCCCTGAACAAGCGTTGAGCGACTCAACCTGCCCTGATCAAACATATCATTCTGGATAGCTGCCCTTGATTGGCTCTCGAGAAGATTCGCTTCTGATCAACTGCTTCTCAAGTAAGTTGCCCCATAATCAACCGATGCTTCGGGACTTTTCCTCAGACTAATTGATTCCGAACTCACTGGAAGTCAATGCCCCAGATTTACAGGGTTTCACAACATTCACCATTCTGATCCAGACTGCTGAATTATTCAGTCTTGTTCGATTATTCCTTGTTGGAATTTCTTTCCTGTCAACTACTAACCTGCAAGTAAAATTGTTCAGTCCCGAATGGTAATTTTAATGCAGTGTTCATGCAGA
>CAWUDS030005524.1:0-12624 GCA_963859935.3 Lathyrus sativus | reverse complement strand
TTTTGAAAAAATTTGTGCTGTCACTCATTTACGTGTCATGATTGTGAGTGACGAATGAACCAATAGTTCAAACGCAATGCTGATTTGATCAGTCAAAAAAATACACCAAGGATATGATTAGCAAATCATGAAGGAGTCAGGTTACTCAACCTTACCGTAATGCGCCTTCAGAATGAACCCTGCCTCAATTAGGTCTTTTAAGGGTTGTATCGTGGTCGGGTTCACGGTTCTTGAAACAAAGGATATTTGGCTCAAATTATGTTTTGTACCCACCCCTTCTACGTGATGATCTCCGATCCTAATGTTCAGTTAACTTGGCATAAGTGCTCGCCTCTTCGAGAGGTATGTTGAATGGTAGGAACCATAGTTAAGGAACTCACAAGGTTTTTCGGAGTGACAGTTACTCCTTTCTCGTTTTCGGTGTCTGTATACACGACTTTATTCTTCGTTGGGGATCTATTTTTTTTCTATCCCTTCTTTTTCATTCTTTTGATTCCCTAACTTTTGCCTGGACTGACTCCCTTTGAGTTCTTTTCGATTTTTTCTTTTGAAGTCCAGCGGGATGCCCTAATTTTTGCCTAAGTATTAGCTTTCCAGCTTTTTCTTTTTCTTTTTACTTAGCGGGCTTTCTTATTCTTTCTTTTTTCCTTTTGGAACAAAGTCGTGTAACACTGATTGTCTGGATTGCTCCAAAAAGTTGTAACTGTCTTACTCCTGATTGGTGAGGTTTAACCATTGTGGTTGGCAATGTACGACCTCTTGAGAGGTATAAACTGATTGGTCCTCGAAAGGCACCACTCCTCTGTAAGATTTGAACGCTCGGTCAAGCTAACTGACAACTACCCTGCCCCGGGTTAAGATGTGAGGGTTTAAAAGTCCGAAAAAACTTCTACTTCCTGGCTCGAAATGGTTAACAAGGGACTAACTCCTTATATCTCCAGTGTTTGGGGATTTGAAACAATGCCTTGTACGTCATCGACAAGGTTTTATCTGAAAGCATACGATCATCGGTTATGGGTTTATTTCGTCATCCTCCCTCCAATCTTTGCTAATCACAGTGATAAAGTGAAGTAAATAAAATGCAATTGTCAATGCAATGCAATAAATGAGAGACAGCGACATGATTAATTCAGAAAAATGCATAGTCACTTTATTAATATCACCATTCGAAACAAACAATGTTTACAGCAAGTAGTAACTAACAGAAAAGAAACTACAAATGCAAATGATAAAAAGTCCGAGGACTGCCAATGCTAAGGGTGCCCGCCTGTCTGGACCACTGGCTTCTTGAAAAGGACCCTCTGAATCTACGAGCTTAGACAGCTGAGAGGTTGGCATGAACAAACAAAACTCCTTCAGGAAAGGAAATGCACCCTTTGTCGATCAACTGCTGCACTTTTTCCTGAAAAGCTTTGCAATCTTCCGTCGAATGTCCGGGGGAGCCACCATGGTAACCACACTGAACGTGGGGGTTGTACCCAGGAGGGTAAGGTTCTGGAACTGGCTTAAGAGCTTTAGGTTCCACTAAAGAACTCTGGATCAAAGATGGTAGCAGCTGGCTATACGGCATAGGCACTGGGTGAGAAGGAGCTTTCCTTCGTTCCAAATTGTTGCGAGGTCGATTCTGATTCTGACGCTAATTCTGATAACCTCGGCCACGAGTTCGCTGATTAGCATGAGGAGCGACATAACATTCCTGATAGGGTGCCCCAGGCACAGTGGTCCGTCCAGCGTAACAAGCCACATGAGATACTGATCCAACAAATTTCACCACTCCATCTCGAGGATATTCAACATCTGACCTGATTGCATTGATCACATCTCCTTCTTCATTCTGATAGTCATAAAGAGATTCAGCTTCACTAGCCTGACTGTTTGACGTAATTCCAAGCATTTTTTCGAGGTACGAGCTCTCCAGGGAGTGTACAAACATGCTCATTAACTCTCGGTCTAGGAGCGGCGGCTTCACTCTGGCAGCAAATTCTCTCCATCTCTGAACATACTTCCTGAAAGGTTCATTGTTCCCTTGAGACAATTCTTGCAGCTGCATGCGACTAGGAGCTTCATCAAGATTGTAGTCGTACTGCTTCAGGAAAGCATCGGCTAAATCCGCCCATGATCGGATCTGATCATTCTCTAACTGCATATACCAACCCAGAGAGGCCCCAGTCAGACTATCTTGAAAGCAGTGAATCATCAGCTTTTCGTTGTGCACGAATGAAGTCATTCTCCGGCAGAACATAACCAAATGTAGCTTCAGACAGCTATCCCCTTTGTACTTATCGAAATTGGGCGCTTTAAACTTTGGAGGCAATACAAGACCTGTCACCAAACACATGCTCGCAACATTCAGATCAAGAGTGCTCTTATTCACCAAGGCAGCAATCTGGTCTTCCAACGTCTGAAGTCTTCCCATATACTCAGCAGTCAGTGGGTTCTGAATATCAACCTGTGGAACAACTCTCGGAGGTGGCAAAATCCTTGGAGAATCTGGCGTAGAGAAAGTGAAATTGTGATACTCGGAGTCATTGAGAGAATATGAACCTCTGACAGGGGTTTGCACAGGCTGAGCAACATTGTTCATCTGAGCTCTTTGACCATTGTTTCCTCCTCTATGCATAGCTGTGATGTCTTCCCTGATCTGACTCACCTGGTGTTTTAACAATTCGAACTCCGCCCGAGTAATAACCAAGTTCTGCTCTCCTGAAGCCATGATCTATCCCAATACTAACTCAAGTCCAATGCGAATGTCGGGGAATCAACTGATGAAGCGGACAAAAACGGGTAAGCTCCCTATTCCGGATGAGGATGAATATGCAAAATGAAATGCAAATGCAAACAGTCATGCAAAAATGCAAAATGCACACACAAGGGACCAAGTGCCCCTGGCTGAGAAGAATCCACCGCACTGGTCTTAGTCAGACCCATAACACTGCTCGAACCTGGTGTCAGCAAATCAAAACGGTACTCGAACCTGGTCTCCAACAGACCTCATAATGCTGTCTTCAAATATCATTAAATCTCAATCAAGAAAACCGGTAATCTGGAGGTCAAGTTACCTGCATGCCCAAACCCTTCTCACAAGTAGGTGTCCTAATAACTGACACAAGGTATGGCATCCTATGCGGTCGTCGGTGTCACAGACTTTCAGGGTTGATGATACGATTCCCAGAAGGAGTGGCATCATCAAATCCTGAAGAGGCCTCACTTAGCCAACTTCCAAATGATCGGTTCCCAGAGTCGACAATCCAACTAACCAGCAACCCGAGCCACCCAAAGGGTAGGACAGGAGGCCAACCAGAAGAACCTCGTCTGAGTGTGGATTTCGTAGGACACTAGGACATGCAAAGCATGTGCGCGCCCACTACTTTCCACTCTAATTCTAGGTGCACTCAAGCCCAGGTCCGACTTATCTCTCAACCATAGAACACCCGTCACAACCCCAATACAGCAATAATAACAATAATATAATGCTGAAAGTAAATGACAGAAATATAAATCCATACAAAATCCTCGACGGGAAAACAAGCGCTAGGATTGACTCGCTTAAGGGACGTTGGATCCCAAATGCATAAGGAACTATCGCAGTCCTTAGCAGCCAGGGGACGTTGGATCCCCAGCAGAGTCGCCAGCTGTCGCTACTGCGAAAATCGGCGCCGGCTGACAGAAGAGTCGCCACCGTGCGTTATTTATCCCAAAGGAGGGAAAGGAAACGCTCGAGGTAAACCTACAGCAAAACGGGGAAAGGAATGGTCATCGCAACCAAATCCTGGATTCGGGAGTCGGTTACGCAAGGGGAAGGTATTAGCACCCCTCACGTCCGTCGTACTCGACGGGATCCACGCTTGTTTTCTGGTACGGATTGTTATTCTATCTACTCTACAGGTCAAGGGTTAAAAGAAAATAAAATGACTCAGCAAAGTATCGCACTTTATGCCTACGTATTCCCGTCTGGAACGAGAAATCAGAGTCAACGTAGTTCGCCTACCTACTGGAAAGGAGGGGAAGGTTGCTCGCTAGGATATCGCATCCTATGCCTACGTACTTTCATACAGCATGAAAGATCAGAGCAAACGTAGTTCGGGCCACGTACGACACACGTCTGTTTTGATTGCTTTTATCTCCTTCTGAAAAAGGGCTTTTCTAATTACTGGTCCAAGCGGACAAAAATGACGTTTTGATGAGTTCACATTCTTTTACGGAAGCAGTGTCTTTTATTGTGTTTGAAATATTTATTGTGTTTTTCTGTTTGTTTTGAGAAAGAAGAGACAGAACTCTAACCTATGGTTTAAAAGGGAATTAAACTAACCTAATGTTGTCATGCATGGGTTAAGACCTAATGTCTATCCTGCTCCTCTCTTGCGCAGAGAGAAACAGAGATCCTAAGGGATAAACGGAAACAGAAACAATAGCATATATACAATAAAGCAGTAAAAGTGCATGAATGCAGCAATACAAGCGAGGCAAGGGAGTCCCACTCAACCTCGAACCTAGAAAACAACAGGCAAAAGTGAACAAGATTCACTTTCAACCTAACAGGTTAAAAGGCAAACAATACAGTCCGAGAAATTCAAACAATACATCAAAAATTATAAACAGCAGAAATAAACAGTCAACAGCAGGCTTCATCAACATCTGTCTTCAAGTCATCTTCAACCATCTACAGGCTTCAAGCAAGCATCAGTCTTCATCTTCAAGCCTTCAAGCAAGGTCTCTATCTTCAATCTCTCAGGGCTTTTCTTCAAGTCTCACTCTCCAAGATGAGCAGCAGTCAAGAGGATGAACTGGAATGTTAAACAGTTAGTTGACCACCAAAGGTGGCAAACAGACTGTTAACAATAGGTAGAATGTTTCTCTCAAGAGTTCTATCTCTTAGACACTGTCACCAAGCCTTCCAAAGGAAGGGGGTGAGTGTCCTAGAGAGACTCTGCATCATAGAGAGGGATGGAGGCAAACAAGACCTTCCATTTTTGTGAATCAAGTTGCTATTCTAGAGCTCTACCTAACTCCTAGATCCTATAACCTTCAACAGCTGCTAGCAAGAGATACTCTTCATCAACTCTGGAAATTGGTCTTCATTCCTTTAATCTTCAATGGGCTTCATCAACAAAGTCTTCAGCTCCACCCCAAACCCCAAGCAGGCCCAATACCCCACACAGTCAAATAATAACCCTAGAGAGGGCACACCACACAATCAATCAAATACAAGCAATATACTAATAGTAATAGTAGAATAGGGAAAGCCTAATATTTGCTAAGGGATCTATTATCTACCCATAATATCCCTATAGTCCCATCATTTAATTTGTTCTAGAGAAAACCCAAAAGAAAATTTGTTTTGTTAAACCTACATTGTATTCACAACCCTAAATGATTAGCCTAATGTTTTCTAACTAAACTACCTAAAATAAATCCTAAAAAATTGGTATAAAAATCAAGGGGGAACCTAATATATGCATCTAATTATACTAAAAAAAGTGGCCTAAAAAGATTATGAGAACCACCTAAAAGAAATTCTACAAAACTAGATACAAATTAAAAGCATTTAAAGAGGCATTAAAAGAAAAAATGTGCAAAAAATATTAAAAGAAAATAAAATGGGAATTTTATTGCATGATACTTTTCTACACAGAAATATGAAAATATTAAAAAAACAACCAATCAAAAACATGGAATTTTCAATTTGTTATGATTTTTTAAACAATTAAGAAAAATGAATGAAATTAAAATGAAATAAAGTTGGTTAGGGGTGCAATTAATAATGATTTCAGTTGAAAAATGGAGGATGGGCCCAGACTGGGGGTGCGCGTAGCAAGGCGCGTCTGGGCCCAGTTTGGTCAGAAAACACAAAAAGAAAATAAAAACAAAAAACGGTGCAAAAAGTAAGAAATACAGTTCAAATCATATGGGCCTGGATATTGGGGTGTGGTTAGCAATTGTTTCTTAAGCCCACCAGAGGGTTTTAATGAAACGAGGCGTTTCATGGCCTCAGATTCCCTCTCGTTTTCAACTTCAAATCCTGGCCATTGGATGCGTTTCTCAGTCAACCAAGTCTTGCTCATCCAACGGTTGTAGTGCTTCGTCTTCCTCTAGTCTAGGGTTTGTGAAACAACCATGGAAATGGAACCTCATGCATCAAACTTCAACCTCCTCGTTCTCACTCATTTCTTCATCAATTCCAAAAATGTAAAAAGCAAACTTACTCCAAATTCATCCCTGAATCCATCTATAGCATTGGTCTCAATTGATATCCATTCTTGCATGAAACACGATCACTGCCTCAAAATTACTCAGAATTTTCATCATCACCAATCCATGATCTAGATACACTAATCTCATCCTGACCTTGCACTGATCAATAATCAATAATCACCTAAGATTTTAACAGCTTAATCCTCATGTTCTAAGCCTCAACAAAATTCGTGCTCCAATGGTAAACTCCATGAAATGCTCTCAAACTCACTGAAATTAATCATCTACTTATTCCTAACAGTTCTAACCTAATAATTCTACATCATGCTAACTAATTCTAGCCAATTCGATAGAAAAACCAACCTGGTGTAATCTTGAAAACAGATAGTGATGCTCTTGGATTCACAGCTAGCAGTGCTCTAGACTTGATCAATGGACTTGGATCTTGGTTCTGTATGCAGCCACACCTGCTCAAATGCTCTTGATCTTGCAATTGAATTCTTCTTGCACTTTGGATGATGAAGTTGGTAGCACACGAATTCTTCTTCAATTCAACCAGATCTTGATGGAAACTTGCTCTATGATGAATGTAGATGATGATAGGATCAAGAACTTTGAAGAATGATGAAGATTTGATAGAGTTTTTATGTAATTTGCAAAATTGAGGAATGAGATGTAACTATGAGTTTTCAACCAAATGAATCACCAACCAATGATTGGATCCACTCTACTCAATATATAGATGCTCATGGAACCATCTAGAAGTTGCTGGAACTTTCTTGCACTCAAATCCCTTGTGAATTTGGATATGTTACTTCTTTTGTAAGCCAACTAGTAAAACTTCCAAACTTTGAACTAAACTCAAAAATCTAATGTTTCCAATGGTCTTAAAACATTCTTTCCAATCAAAATGACCTATAATTTCATCCCATTTGGCCATGTTATGAAAAATCTCATTTTTAGGTCACTTTTATTCATTAAATTCACCTTTTAATTGACCAAATTTGGAACCTTGAGCTATGAGCATTTCCAAACTTTTATGATCACTTTTCTAGACTCAAAATGTCATTTGGAGAAAGTTTGATGTTGTGAAGTTTTTCATTTGAAGCTTCCTTGTATGAGTTTTAGGCATATGCTTGAAATGACCTGTAATTCTCAAATGACCAAAATACCCTTTGCTTGCCAAGGTCATAAGTAGAGTTCCACAAATCAGATGAAGGCATACCATACCTTTATAGAAATCTAAGACAATGAGGAAAAACTCTCATGTTAACCATAAATCCATTTGAAATCTCCTTGAGGGGTAAAAGTTGCTTGGAAGACAAGTAACTTTCACAGATAAAATTTCAGATGCCTCAGATGACCTATAACTTGCAAGGACCATAACTTGAGTTCTATAAATCTCCTTGATGTATTCCACCACTCAAATTAAAGGTCTTGAGATAATCTACAAGTTTCATGTTGGCCAAGGATCCATTTGAGACTTGCATTTTGAATTATCTTGTTTGGAAGTTTGACCTAAATCAGAGAATTTTACACAGAAACCCTAATTTAGAAACTCCTCTTCTTCTTGATTTCTCTTGATTTCTCCTTGGCACAACACCACATCCATATCTACATGTCAAATGATGAACCCCACATCTCTCAAATAGACCTTGATGCCTTTCAATCAATCATTTGACCTAGGGTTGACCCAGATGAAACCATAGTTGACTGTCTTCAACTGCAACTCTTGTGATCATATCAATGACTTGTCTCACTTTCAAGATGACTCTCTATGTCTTCCATGATGTCTATATACCCTCCATGACCTCAATTCACAGCTCACAACTTCTTTGATGATCTTCAAATACCCTCAGATAGGAGATAGATTCACTGCTTGATCCACTGACTTCTTAGATTTCAATTTCTTTCTGATGACTTGGATAGGCTTGAATTTGAATAAGAACCTCTTGATAGGCTCATAGAGATGAGAATAGTACTTGGTCCCTTGTTGGATAACTTGCTATGCTATGCTATGTAGATGATTAGACTATGTACATGAATTTATATGCAAATGCTAATGCAATTGAAACATAAACCAAGTGAAGTAGGTTGAGCAAATTTTAGGGTGCAACAGCTGCCCCTATTCAAGCGACTTGGACTCGACTGGGTGAAGCACGAACGACCTTCAAACATTCGAGGTACGAGACGGTTGAATACTAAGAACCCGGAAATTTGCCAACCGCAGAAGTAAACCGCCCAACTGTTTAGGGAACGACATCCACCAACTGAATCTGGTTGTTACACCAACCACTGATCCGACGTCTGATAATTCTAATTTCAATTTCAACAACCTATGTAACGCCACAGGTACTGAACACTTTTCGCAAGACACCTCTGTCCACAACTGGACTAACCTTATCAACACAAGAAGAGAGACAAATTCGTCAACACGAATAGAGATTCTGTTGTCACAGGAGTAACCTTGTCCACATCTGGACCCAAATTTCGCCAAACCACGAATAAACACAAATCTGTCCACGTCAGGACTCACATCACGGAAAAATCCCGGCGCTTTCGCTGGGGAAACATTTCTGTCTAATCACAGGAAACTCCATCCGCCTATCCATACGGGCAAACCATCTGCCTAAACATAGGAAACTTCATCCGCCTATTCATACGGGAACATCATCTGCCTAAACACAGGAAACTTCATCCGCCTATCCATACGGGAACATCATCTGTCTGAACACAGGAAACTTCATCCGCCTATTCATACGGGAACATCATCTGTCTGAACACAGGAAACTTCATCCGCCTATTCATACGGGAAAATCATCTGTCTAAACACAGGAAACTTCATCCGCCTATCTATACGGGAAAATCATCTGCCTGAACACAGGAAACTTCATCCGCCTATCTATACGGGAAAATCATCTGTTTGAACACAGGAAACTTCATCCGCCTATCTATACGGGAAAATCATATGCCTGAACACAGGAAACTTCATCCGCCTATCTATACGGGAAAATCATCTGCCTGAACACAGGAAACTTCATCCGCCTATCCATACGGGAAAATCATCTGCCTGAACACAGGAAACTTCATCCGCCTATCTATACGGGAAAATCATCTGCCTGAACACAAGAAACTTCATCCGCCTATCCATACGGGAAAATCATCTGCCTGAACACAGGAAATTTCATCCGCCTATTCATACGGGAACATCATCTGCCTGAACACAGGAAACTCCATCCGCCTATCCATACGGGAAAATCATCTGCCTGAACACAGGAAACTTCATCCGCCTATTCATACGGGAAAATCATCTGTCTCCATGGTTCTCTCAAAGCTCCGAATGTATTTTTCGTGAAAATGTAACTAGGTGAACAGTAACACGATTATTTTTCCTTTAAAAAGAAAGCCAATTCGGGTCATAACCCAACTGGGTCGAAAACATAACCCAGGCCCAATACATGACAAAAACTAAAATAAAATTCTAATGCAGTAACTTCAAACGGAATTCTGGAATTTTGGGCTCCGAATCTGACTTCGACTCCAACACGAAAGTCGTAGCTCTCTCTCTTAGCTTTCCGGCGAATTTTAGAACGCCTCAAACGGATTTCCGGAACTCCAGTTATGATCGTTTCCGTGCAGACTGCTAAAGCTGAAAAATAAGTGCGGAAATCAAATTAAGCCAAAAATAAAATAAAATATAAAAACAAAATAAAACATAAAAACAATCAAGATAAAGTAAAGAAAACCCTAAGTAAAAATATAGGAGAAAGTGCATAAATATGCACTGATCACTCATCACGCTGGGAGCGCTTAAGCGTCTCCCCATGGACACAAACCTTAGGATCTATGACATTTTTATATTAATGATTATAGGAATACCTTAACGAATATAATGAGAAAAATTTTTAGACAATGACAACGATAATTCTAAAATACAAAAGTGTACAGACAAGTCTTTGACACTGGTTGGCTTGTGGATTTTTCTCAACTGGTACTCGTAATGTCTTGAAAACTCTTCGAATGGGGATAAAAACAAATAATCTTCTTATAGGATGATATATTTGTGATCATAGTCTATATATAGAATGATAATCATTTAGAATTCTCATTATTTCGAAATGGATTATCTTGACATCCACTTATATTTAAGCACATATTCAATTAAATAATTAATTATTAAATATAATTAATTATTTTATTTACTTACTCAACCGATTAATATTCTTATATATATATATATATATATAAATATATATATATATATAAATATATATATATATATATATATAAATATATATATATATAAATATATATATATATATATATAAATATATATATATATATAAATATATATATATATATATATATATATATATATATATATATATATATATATATATAAATATATATATATATATATATATATATATATATATATATATATATATATATATATATATATATATATATATATATATATATATATATATATATATATATATATATATATAAATATATATATATAAATATATATATATATAAATATATATATATATATATATATATATATATATATATATATATATATATATATATATATATATATATATATATATATATATATATATATATATATATATATATATATATATATATATATATATATATATATATATATATATAAATATATATATATATATAAATATATATATATATATATATATATATATATATATATATATATATATATATATATATATATATATATATAAATATATATATATATATATATATAAATATATATAAATATATATATATATATATATATATATATATATAAATATATATATATATATATATATATATATATATATATATATAAATATATATATATATATGTATATATATATATATAAATATATATATATATATATATATATATATATATATATATATATATATATATATATATATATATATATATATATATATATATATATATATATATATTGCTTTTTCCCGCTAATCACACGGGGTCGGCCCAATCCATCTCTCCGTCGTGGAGGGCCTAGCTCATTGATCAGTTGTCGCTCGCAGATCAAAACGAGTGTTTTTGATGAAAACGTAATACAGCGACAATTCAACTCGGATATCGTCTCAAGGATTCTTTTATGTGATTAATCTACCAAATTCGAAATGGAGGGGGAGTTGGTTTGGTTTCTGATCAGATAAATAAAGAAAATGCAATTAAGCGGTTAAAATAAGTGATTATCAAAATAAGTCAATCTACTGTTTTCGGTTCCGGCTTATCACGGGTTTCTACCCTACCAATTTCCTAAGCGATTTCGATCTCTATTCGATTCCTATGTCAATTAACAAGCGCAAAAGACATAAACTAGATTAACAATCCTATATTCCAAATTAAGCAAACGGATTAAGTTTTTGTGAATTAAGCAAACACGAATTATAAACGCGAATTAACGACAAAGCGACGTAACGACGAATAAAAGCTAAGGATGCAATCATACGAATTTAATCAAAACAATTCTATAAACTAACAGATTAAGCAAAAGCAATTCATAGAATAGTGTTTAAAGAGAAACAAATTAGATTGATAAAGTAAAAACCTCAAAGCGTTGGAACGCGATTACAGCAGAATGACTCTAAGGAATTAGCTCTCCATGGTTCTCTCAAAGCTCCGAATGTATTTTTCGTGAAAATGTAACTAGGTGAACAGTAACATGGGTATTTTTCCTTTAAAAAGAAAGCAAATTCGGGTCATAACCCAACTAGGTCGAAAACATAACCCAGGCCCAATACATGACCCAACACTAAAATAAAATTCTAATGCAGTAACTTCAAACGGAATTCTGGAATTTTGGGCTCCGAATCTGACTTCGACTCCAACACGAAAGTCGTAGCTCTCTCTCTTAGCTTTCCAGCGAATTTTAGAACGCCTCAAATGGATTTCCGGAACTCCAATTATGATCGTTTCCGTGCAGACTGCTAAAGCTGAAAAATAAGTGCGGAAATCAAATTAATCCAAAAATAAAATAAAATATAAAAACAAAATAAAACATAAAGATAATCAAGATAAAGTAAAGAAATGCCTAAGTAAAAATATAGGAGAAAGTGCATAAATATGCACTGATCACTCATCACGCTGGGAGCGCTTAAGCATCTCCCATGGACACAAACCTTAGGATCTATGACATTTTGATATTAATGATTATAGGAATACCTTAACGAATATAATGAGAAAGATTTTTAGACAATGGCAACGATAATGCTAAAATACAAAAGTGTACAGACAAGTGTTTCACTCTGGTTGGCTTGTGGATTTTTCTCAACCGGTACTCGTAATGTCTTGAAAACTCTTCGAATGGGGATAAAAAGAAATAATCTTCTTATAGGATAATATATTTGTGATCA
>CAWUDS030005523.1:0-51581 GCA_963859935.3 Lathyrus sativus | reverse complement strand
GTTTCTTAATTCTTCTAAGTTATTCCGACCGTTCAACTTTAAAAAAATTCCTTAGAGGCTGTCAAAACCTCTTTGCTTCATTTAACTTAGACTGTAATTATGTCTCAGTGTTTTAGCAACTCAAGGTAGTGTCGAATTTGGGAGCTAACAAATTGCCCCCAAAGAATGTTCTTTTCGACCTTATTGCAGGAAAAGGACATTTTTTGATAGTATCCCATTCGACACCATCTTTTCGATACTATCAGACCCTTTGGTTTGCTTCTTATCCTTTGGAAGATGAAACAAAAAGAAAGAGAAACGTTTATTAAAAACTGCGCCACTTTGCACGCTTCTGACGTCATCATCATTATGGCAGGTTTCTTGGAACTCACAAAAATTCAGAAAACATCATCACCCTTTTAGCGCCTAGGGGTATAGGTTACAACCGCCCCTTACTTCTTCCACTAGGTGGCACACGTGGCCCACTAACTTCACCCACGTAAAATTCTTTAAGTTTCTGAACCCTTATAAAATCTCCAAAGAAATTTTTCATAAGACTTCCTACTCTTTACCACCGCTTGCTCTCCTCTCTTTTGCTGAAGAAAACCCCTTTTTTAAACATCAGAAAAATCTCCTTCCTCTTGGAAAACTTCAATCATGGCTGAACAACAGAAGAAAACTCAAACTAGGAGACCATCTTCTTCATCTGCATTGCCACCTTTCGCTACTTTGAGCGGACCAAAAATCACGAAGAACCAACAGCTCATCAGGGAACCGTTAGCGGAAGAGAAACGACACATCTACGAATCTCAGGTAATCATCCCCGTTGATGTGGCTGGAAAAACTTTAGCCATGTCTGGCCCATTGTCTCCCCCAAACCTTGATTATTCCACTTTGAGCGACTTTTTCCCTTCCTGCCGAAAAACCAAACCTTTAGGATAGAAAGACGCTAGCAAAATCCCTTCTGATAACCCAGATGACCTTTCTCTCTTTAACGTGGACCTTAAATATTTACATGATGGAGCAAGACTATTTAGAGCTACGCCATACTTCAAAGATTATGAACTTTATCTTAACTGGTTGGCGAAAATAGAGAAGGCGAAGGCACATCATTGGAAAGAAATAGGTATTTCTGACCTAATCATGCTGTCGAAGGTTGGGCCACCTTACTGTACGTTAATGTTGGCCTCCTCTTTGTATTTCTGGGACAGTACTCACCATACCTTCCATCTTCCCTGTGGAATGGTGACTCCCACACTTTTCGACATGGCTGCTATCGTTGGATTAAGACCATGTGGATTGGCTTACAATCCTGAAGTTGATGCACAGGACACCATAGGTTTTGGTAGCACGAAGCATACTTACACACCCTTCATAAATCATTATCATAAGAAAGACACCGACGTAGTTGAAGACGAGGAGCACATAGCCTTTCTGGCCATGTGGTTGTCTCGCTGCATTTTTTGCACAAAGTCTTTGCAGGTGGCGAGGAAGTACCTGACCCTGGCGAATCAGTTACACCTTAAAAGGGACGTATGCCTTAGTGAGATGATACTAGCCAGCCTGTATGAGGCTTTGGAAGAAGGCGCTGACAAGCTGAGGGATCCAAAAACCCATGGCGCTCTTATAATGGCGGGGCCATTTTGGTTGCTTCAACTATGGTTGAACGCCACCTTCGAACACAACCTTCCCTTTAAAGGAGAGGTCAACGAAGCCCAGGTATCTGAACGTCGGGTCGAATGGCCACGCTTGGTTCAGTTGACACCCAATGAAGAGGGTCGAAGCCTTCGTGCAAATCTTACCAGCTTCATCCATTTGTTTGCAAAAAGGCATGAATTCACTCCTAGGATGGCCCCTTTTGCTCATAGGCTGTATGGCCCTGAATGGTTCACCAGGTCATTTCCTTCAGTTTCACAAAAACAAGAAGCAGAATCAAACCTGATATGGGAGAGATTTTTGACGCCACGCTTGATAGTTCATAAGCTCAACCTTGTCAGAGGACAAGCAATATTGGTCGCTTACCAACCTAACTTGGTGTCGAAGCAATTTGGGTTAATTCAATCATTGCCTAGGTGCTTGTATGATAAGAAGTCTCATGTTATTCTTCTTTCTACCAGCTTCAACCCACTTGAGTGCTCGACTCAAATGGCCCTTTACGCCCATAAGTCCCATTTTACTCCAATTTATTTCGAACCCTCTCACCTTTGTACCCCAGACTTTTACAACTGGTGGACCAATCATTACTCCGATAACTTTCTTGATGTCTCGAGTTTTTCACGCTTGATTGACCAGGCTTTTATTGATGTGCAGGAAAAAGTCAAGAAAGGTACGTCTACTCATATCAAAGAGATACAAGCTTTCCAGAAGTACTTCGAAACTGCCTATCGACCAAATGATGTTAGTCGAACCGTCCGCGAGGCTGCTGTCACTTTAAAAGAAAAATTTTCTAAACGAATGGAGAAACTGAAAATCCCCTCATCTATCCCTTATGATAGAAGATATGAGGTTGCTTTTAAACTCTTTCCCCCAAAGACCCCTCGATTACCAACCGCTGATTTTGGCGTGGCTCTTGCCCCTCCATTTCCATACTGGTTTATCTGTGAGGATAGTATAAAAATACTTCGACAGCAGTCGAAGCCTAAAGCGCAGCGGGTGGTTCCGACTAAACATACACTTGATACTTTTAGGGGGCACCTTCATATCAATATAGGAGATGTTCACATCGAGGCCGAAATCCTTGAAGGTCATCTCCCTTCGATTTGGCTTCCTCCCACGAAGCTTCAACGTTACTAACCTATGTCTTCTATATTTACTTATTTGCAGTTGCTCCCAAAAGAAACGCTCCGACAAATAAAACAGAAGGAAAGACCGAAAGTTCAAAGGTAAATTCTTACATGCTCTTATTCACCTGAAGCTTTTCCGTATTTTGCTGATCACTTCAATCTTCCCAGGTTGGCCGCAAACCTCCAACTCCTCAAAAAAGAAGAAAAGTTGCAGCCCAAGTCATCATAGACTCCGACGATGATGAATCCCCTCGTGAAGATGTTCCCCTAAAAAGAAAACGAAAGGTAACTCATGGGCTAGAGAGCGTCGAACCTCCTTCATCTCCACCAAGATACAGAAACAGAACATGCCTCCTGAATCTCCTGTCAAAGCTCTCACAACAAATGATCCAAATCCTTCTGCCGTTCCCATAGAGAGTGATAACTCTAGTCCGGCTGAGGAAGCCGCAAAGGTATTGTGAAAGAATTTTTGGCCTTTCTATATCAAGCTCTTGTTTCTTTCATCTCGCGTCTCATGAGGTTTATTTTCCCAACTGCAGACTACTACTAAGGCTTCCAAACCTTCGATGCAGTCATCTCCCTTACCTATTTATCCATTGAACAGCCAAGGTGAACCCACTTATATTCCTACATCTGATTTGGGCTCTGGTGTGAGTTCTCTTGGTGAAATTAACAAACCTGCATTTTGTGCAGCCCCTTCGCCCCTGAAAACTACTACCCAACAATCACAAACTGATGGGTTCGACCATGAGGAAGAGGGAGCTCCTGAGACAATAGTCGTGGCAGATGAATATGAAAACCCCAAACCTGAGGACACCAACCCTGCCACCACAACAAGTTCCCCTCTCGTTCACACAAAACTCGCTACTGACGACGTTGATGCGGATGAAGCCAACGCATGCGAAGAAGAAGCCATGCACCAATCTGAGCTAGGTGAGTCAGATGATGAGGAGGAAGAGGCTACCTTGGCTCAAGACCCCACAAAAGCTGCCCCTGTAGAAAGGGAAATAATTACAAAGGGAAAGTCTGATGAGCCTGCTTGTATTGATGCTACCCAAGCTACTCCCGTCGAGGTGCCACAGGCAATGCCTCTTCAGAGCGAATCGATCCTCTCTAAGGAAGAAATGGCTGCGCTAAAAGAAAGCGATCCTCGTCGATACGTCCAACTACTGCTGCGCAGTCGAGGCAGTTCTTCTAGCAAAACTCGGAGTACTTCGACTTCTGAGGGCCAGGTCTCTAGCAAACCTTCAGATGATATTTTGGCGAAGATCAAAGCCAAAATCTTTAAAGGAGACCTTTTCATGTTGCTGAAGATGGATTCCGTCACCCACCTATCTTTGAAAACGCTTCTTCAATAGGTGAAACTTGACTCCATATCGCCTGAAGTTGCCAACGTCATTCGAGAGGTGGGAATTCTGATAGATCAAGTCTACAAAGACCTCACGTTACTGCCCCGTCTCGAAAGTGACATTTCGACGAAATCTGGTTGCGAAGGAGCTGCCTGGACAAGTGCAGCGGAATTAGAACAAAGGATCGAAGAGCTAGAGAGAGAGAAAAAGAAAAACCAACTAGAGATTGCTTCCAGCAAGGAAAATATCGTCTGTTGGAAACGAAAGATCAAGAAACTCCAAGGCAAGATCAAAAAGGAGGAAAAGAAGATTTCTCAACTGTCTTCCAAAGACGATTCGGCCCTTGCTGCTGAACTCAAACATGCTATCACTTTTGCAGAAGAGGCTCGAAGCTTAGAAGAAGAAGTTGCTAGATTAACTGATGAAAGGGCCTCATGCCAACAACGTATCGAGTCTCAGAAAGCGAGCTACCTTAAAATGAAGGCCAATCTTCCTTTCTGATTTACTGCCATATTTTAACAGACTATATTTTGCTGGCCTTTGAAGCCATTTTGTTATTGTAACTTATCGCACCATTTTGGCAAATATTAATACCATTTGTGGCTTTGCTTTATACTTTCTGTTATTCTGTTATTATCTTAACTTCTTGTAGCATAGGCATGTACTTTTTCAAGTACTTACCATTTACTTTTAATATCCTCCTATCTTCGCCCAATTCTTCCACTTCATAGGCTCCATTAAAGAACACCCTTGACACCTGGAAGGGTCCCTCCTACTTTGGGGACCATTTACCCAGCGTCTTGGCCTTTCGATCCATAGGCAAAATGACTCTCCAAACTAAGTCTCCAACTAAAAAGGTTTTTGCTTTAACCTTCTTATTGTATGACTTTTCCACTCTCTTTTTCTGCCTTCTCAGCAATTCTAGAGCTTTCAATCTTTCTTCGTCTAAGTCTATGACCTCATCGAGCATCATATCCCAATAGACTTCTCTAGGAATTTCATGTTTCCTTTGAACCCTAATCGACTGTATTAGGATTTCGACTGGCAACATTGCATCGTGACCAAAGGTCAAACGATATGGGGTGGCGTTGGTTGCCTCTTTGGGTGACGTTCGACACACCCATAGAACCTGATCCAACACTTTGTGCCAATTCTTTGGCTTGGTTCCTACTTGCTTCTTTATCATGTCAATGACCACTTTATTTGCTGCCTCGACTTGCCCGTTAGCCTGCGCGTAATAAGGGGTCGAAGTTAAGAGCTTGAACCCCATCTCTCTGGCAAAATCCTGCATCTTTCTACCCGTGAAGATCGACCCTTGATCCGTTGTTATCGTCTCTGGCAATCCAAACCTAAAGATGATATTTTTCTGAATGAATTCAATCACATCTTCCTAATCCACTTTAGGTAAAGGCACTGCTTCGATCCATTTGGTAAAGTAATCTATCCCCACCAAGATATACTTTTGGTTTTTTTGAGGATGCTGGTCGAATTTCTCCAATTAGATCCAAAGCCCAACCTCTAAACGACCATGGTTTAATTATGGAATATAACTCGCTTGCTGGGACGTGTTGTATGCCTGCATGAACTTGACACTCCTGACACCCCTTGGCGAACTCGATGCAATCTTTTAGCATTGTAGGCCAGTACAAACCTTGTCGAAATAACAACCATTTCATTTTATGGCCAACTTGGTGTGCACCACATGCCCCACTGTGGACTGTTGACAAAGCCAAGTATGCCTCTGATTCACTCAGGCATTTCAGTAAAACTCCTTCAGGGTTTTTTTTGAACAATTCGTTGCCCATCAAGACATAACTCAGTGCTCGATATTTTATCTTTCGCTCCGAGGCTATTGACGGATTCTGGAGATATTCGACTAAAGACTTTCTCCAGTCTTTGTCCAACAATTCTCCGATGGTAAAGACTTCAAAAGTCTCTTCATCCATATATCCCAACTTTGTAGCCTCTAAGTCTGATGGCTTCAACCCAACTGACACTACCTTGCCTCTAGCTTCGATTACTTCCTGCAAGTCTTCCTTCGAGACCCTATATCCCGAGGCAATCTGTGCTAGATCGTTGGCCACTCGGTTCTGTATTCTCGGTATATGTCGAATAGTTGATGCTTTGAATTTTCTAAGTAGCCTATTGGCTACTACGAAGTACATGATGAGATTTTCTTTAACGCATTTGTACTCCTTTGTCAACTGTTTTATCACTAATTCCGAATCGCCCATTATTTCGACCTGGGTTGCCCTCAATTCTAACAAAATCTCAAGTCCAGCTATTAAAGCTTCATATTCAGCCTCATTGTTGGAACACAAACCCTCGACTTTATACTTGAATTTTGTTGGAATTTTATCTGGCGAAATAATCATCAGACCAATACCCGTGCCATGTTTGTGGCTAGAGCCATCGAAGTATAATTTCCATGGTTTCACTTCAACTATATTCAGGGCATTTTCGTTTATAGAATGGTCAACGATAAAGTCTGCCACGATTTTCCCTTTGACTGCTTTTAGCGGTCTATAAGTTAAAGAATATTCTGTCAATGCCAGTGCCCATTTTCCAATTCGACTATGCAAAATAGGTTTTGATAACATGTGTTTAATAACATCGAAGTGCGAAGAAACACAACATCTACTGGTTTAATATACTGCTTTAACTTTATACATGAGAAATATAAACATAGACATAGCTTTTCGATTTCACTATATCTAGTTTCTGCGTCATTTAAAACTCTACTAAGGTAGTAAATAGCTCTTTCGGCGCCATTCTCATCCTCCTGAGCCAACATGCTCCCTAAAGTTCTATCTGACGCTGCTATGTACAATCGCATGCTCCTGCTTCTACACGGAGGCGAAAGGACTGGGGGATGAGCCAAGTAATCTTTGATTTTGTCGAAGGCTTCCTGCTGCTCTTTGCCCCACTCGAATCTGTCCCTAGTAATTCGAAGCAACGGTGAGAAGGCTTGCGTCTTGCCGCTTAAGTTAGAGATGAACCTTCTTAGAAAGTTAATTTTCCCCAGCAGCGATTGCAACTCCTTTTTGTTCGACGGCGCTTTAGTTTCTAAAATAGCCTTTGTCTTATTCTGGTTGATTTCGATTCCCTTCTTATGGACAACGAAACCTAAGAAGTCTCTCGCCTGTACACAAAACGCGCACTTCAACAGATTCATTTTGAGGCCGAACTTCCTCATTCTGGCGAACGATTGTCGCAGATGACCCAAATGGCTTTTCCCTGAAACAGATTTTACCACAATATCGTCAATGTATATTTGCATAAAAGATTCGATGAAATCATGGAATATAGAATTCATTGCTCGCTGGTACGTTGCCCCAACGTTCTTTAGGCCAAATGGCATTACTACCCATTCGTAGGTGCCTAAGGCCCCTGGACAATGAAATGCTGTTTTGGGAACACCATCTTCTGCGATAAATATCTGGTTATATCCAGAATAACCATCCAACATACTGAGGTATTCATAGGCCAGCGATTGAATCAACTAAAATTTCCGCCACTGGCATCGAATATTCGTCTTTGGGAGTGGCTGAATTCAAATCTCTGAAATCAATGCACACTCTTAAGGACCCATTCTTCTTGATGACTGGGACAATGTTGGCCAGCCATTTGACATACCTCACTGTGCGGATGAATCTGCAACGAAGGATCCTTTCGATTTCCTCCTTGATCTTCGACATGATCTCTGGAGCAAAACGCCTTGGGCCCTGTTTGACGGGCTTCTTTCCCGGTTTTATTGGTAGTTTATGTTCCACCAGATCTCTTTGCAACCCAGGCATTTCGTCATAGTCCCAGGCGAAACAATCCTTAAACTCCCGGAGCAACTGGATGACTTCGATCTTCAGTTGAGGGTCGAGGTTAGCACTAACGTATGTTGGCCTCCTGGTTGGACCCTCTCCTAAATCAATTTCCTCCAATGGATCCTGTGCGAGCATTTTGATGTTGTTCCCCAAAGGATCTCTCTCGAACCCCAGAGGTTCGTCATCATAGATGGCGTCGAGCCTATGGCTCTCCCGCTGTATTTTGGTGGATTCTTCAACCATTTTGTCGTGGGCGGCCATTGCGGCCGTTTGTAATTTAGTTTCAGCCACATAGGCAGAAATTCTTCGCAGCACCACTGCTTCAGTCATCAAATTCACTGCCCCACCCCCGTGGGGTCAACTGGGGATGCCCCCAGGTATGGGAGTCTCTCCCCAGGTATTTTCCTATCCCAACGAAATCCGTCGACAGGGTGGAGGTATAGTGAGTAGTATACCTCGTCATTTGGTGCGAACTCAAAGTCCGCTGGAGCACAAGGGCCAATGCTGGCCAAGTGCTTGTCGAATTGGAACTGATCTATTTGCCTTCTTGGCACCCTGAAGTACCCTTGATCAGCTTCAATATTTTCAACTATGCCATCCGGCCTCCAGATGGCAATCCTTTGATGCATCGATGATGGCACTACTCCAATACCATGTATCCATTCTCGGCCGAGCAATAAATTGTAGTTGGCCGTGGTTTCGACCACCATGAATACCGTTGGTCTTGTAATTGTTCCGACGATCACATCCACCTGAATCACCCCCCTGGTGGTTCCTACTTTTCCTTCATAATTCGACAAGACCATATTATGTGGCTTTGTATCAGCGTCATGCTTTCCTATTTTGGTCAGCAAAGAATGTGGCATCAGGTTTACCGTAGCGCCACAATCCACCAGTATTTTGTTGATGGGGATGTTCTCCACTTTTGCTGTAATATACAATGGTTTCAGGTGGGTCCTCATTTCTTCAGTGGGTCGTTCGAAAAACGCGTTTTGCTCTTCGACACAACCATTGCTCATCACGTAATAGCATACAGGTTTATGTGCTGCCATTTCCCACTCAGCGTCTACGCCTGGTTCTTCGACCTCTGACACCCTATTGAACTCCTGGGGCATCACCGACACCACGTTGACCACCAGGTCCAAAGAATCATCGGAGTCAAAGTTATCTGTCATGTCCTCGTCCCCTTCCATCGGTCTGTCTTGTTTAGGCGAAAACAACCTTCGCCCAACTGGTAATTTTTCCGCTATCTTCGACTGATGTTCTTCTTTTCCGGGGGGGGGGGGGGGGGGTTGAACTGTTCTTCGACTGATTTTTCTCCATCTCTTCTCTGAGAGCCTTTCTTCTTCTTTGCTCTCTCCTCTATTGAGACCTGGTCATAGGATTCTTACCCTTATAGTTTTCAAATATGTGCGCTGTTTTTGAGGATTGATACTCCTTGCTGTAGGAGACCGAAGATCCTCGATTCACTTCAAAGCTCTTCCACCTTTGCTGCCCTTGCGCCCTCTCTTCATTAGGCTTCCTCCACTTTCCATCAGCGGAATCGACAACAGGTTTGAAACTGGCGGGCCTAGCACTTGGTGGTCTGATTCGAGGTTCAGAGCGTTGGTCTTCTATCCTCCTATGGTAGCTCTTTCGTTGATCAAAACCATGGCCACCTCTATTCAGACGACGTCGACGTTCTCCCTCTAGCTTCTCTGCTGCTTTCCTATCGAAAATGGCGTTGCACCTGGGGCACAGCATCACGCTCGATCCATTGTCTTTGCATCGATGTAAAAAGCCAACGATTGACTCTTCTGTCTTTGGGTATGCTAACCTGCTACGTCCCTCATGGTGTTTTGATTCTTTCTCTTCCATGGTCTCTGATGGGTTAATGTCGACCATATTGACTTCGACCGTCCCGCCTTGCTCCATTCTTTCCAAGCCCTCGGTGGCCTGGTCCATTCTGACGAAATGGTCAGCTGTTTCCTTGGTTACTATGGCGTAACTTGGGTGATCTTGAACCCTTGACTTGTTATCGTTTAGACCAGTATTATCCTCGACTGTGACTGTCGTATCGTCCATGACGCATTTCGCCATCACTGGTGCTGAAATGAGGTCCTCAGTAACCTCCATCATATTAACAGAAAACTCGATGCCCTCAGTAGCATCTATCATGTTTGCTTCCATAGGTTCAGCATAAAGATCATCAGTCAATTGCAGCGGATCAGCATCCACCTTCATCAGGTCCCTTGCCTTATCTCCAAACTTCAAGCGTCCCTCCTGTATCGCATTCTGGACGAGATCCCTAAAAAGAAAACACTGAGATGTTTTATGACCCAAAAAATCATGGTACTTACAAAAACCTCTCTTCTTTCGCTGCTCTAAGGGTGGTGTTTTAGCACCAGGCGGCACTATCATCTGCCCATCTTTTACTAGCAAATCGAAGATTTCATCACAATTCGTGATTTCAAAGGTGTAAGTTTTCTTAGGGAACCTATCGTTCTTTTCCGATTCGACAAAGCCCTTTCCTTGAGGAGGGGCCAGTACTCGACAGGAATACGGAGGCCCCTGTTTTAATTCAGCAAGATCGACTTCACTCTCCTCGAAGTAGGGGGACTCTTCGCCGGCCCCTTCGCTACTTTCGTTGAGTTCGACAAAAGCTACTTTCTTGCCTTTGTTAAATCTTGACTTTTCGTCTTTCAGCCTTTCTAGCTGTCGGACTCTGTCGGCCAATTGGGCCATATCTAATTTCTTCCTAATAGAGTAATCTAAACCTCCTACTGCCATTTCGACCAACTCATGTTCAGGCACTTGTGTGAAACACCTTGCCTTGAGTAGTCGAAACCTATTGAGGTATTCTTCGATTGGCTCTGAAAACTTACGCTTTACACTGGCCAACTCTTTCAAACTAATCTTCGTCTGGCCCATGTAAAACTGTTCATGGAAGAGTCGTTCTAACTGCGTCCAGTTACATATTGTACTTGGTGGTAAAGTGGTAAACCACGTGAAGGCGTTCTTTGTAAGAGAACTTGGGAAGTATTTTATCCTAAGGCTTTCATCATTGGCTATCTCCCTAGCCTCAATTATATAGCGTGCTACGTGTTCAACGGTGGACTCCGTTGTGTCCCCTGAAAACTTATTGAACTTAGGCACCTTAGTCCTAGGGGGTAATTCCGCTCGAAGGATGTAGTCGACTATTGGTGAAGTATAATTTGGCCTAGTAAACCCAGTGTTTAGGCCATTTCGAGTCATGATTCTTTCTACCATCGTAGCCAAATTATTTTCGACCGCGAGGTTGTTGTGTCTTACTTGCTGGACCACATTGTCTGCATCCTGGTTTCGATTTACCATAACTCTTTCTGGGTCTCTCTCGACCTGGACTCTAGGAGCTTCGACAACATAAGGGCCTATTCCTCCTTGGTTCTCTAAATTGGCTTCTGGCGCCACTCTTGGAATTTGTTGTGGAATATTCTCCACAGGGGCTTGGTTTCTTTCTAACGGAGGTACCCCTATAAATTCAGTCAAGCGTGTTAACTGTGTCGCCAGTTGTTGGTTAGCGCGAGTTGTGTCTCGAATTAATGGCTAAAAGATCTCGCCCATAGTCTGGGAGAGGGTTTGAACCATCTGTAAGTTACTCTCATCCATCTGTTGCCTCAAACAGGCAACAGACGTATTGGTTAAATTGGGACCTTGAGTCGAGTATCCTAGACTTAAACTCTGAGGGTTTCGACCAATATTTGAACCAGGTCCTGATCCTTGTAAAGGTGACGCCATTGTGTGTTCAGAAAATATCGGGGGGTGCATTTTGCAGCCCCTGCATTACAGTCGTTGACATCCCATACGGGGGATTCCTTGGCAACTGCGAAAGACCAAGAGGGGCAAACTGCCTTGACAGTGATGGTCCTGCTATTGGAGTTTGGGGATTCGACACTGGTGGCCCAATATACTCCAATACGGGTTGTGTGTAAGGCCTAACTATCGTTGTCCCAGATCCTACTGGGGCGACGGTTTGTTCGGACCTTACGGGAGGCGCTATTTGCTCTCCTGTCGATGGTATAGGCGGTGGGACCATGTTGTTACTGGTTCCTTCGCCAGAATCTTGGACTTGTGGGTTAGGATCATTTGGCTGGTTCGTTTCCGTCTCCATATTCCTAAGGATTGTTCGTCTTTCTTCGTTAGTAGCGGTAATTCTACCACTTCTTAGTAACATATAACGTACTTTCTACGAAGATTATTAAAGCTTGTGAATGAGAACTCTTTGATTCTAAATCGCGGGGATATTTAGCACCGTCCCACCAGGTGTGCCAATTTGTTTCCCTTGAAAATCGGAAAACAACCGCTGATCTTCCAAATTTGACTTTGGTGACTCACAGGATCGATCAGATTGATCCTAGGACATGTGCTAAAGTATTCTACGTTTAGAATTAAATTTAAAGTACTTGTGATAACGAATCGGTAAATGTGTTTGTAATGAAAAAGACCTTGACTGGATATTTTAAAGTGCATAAACTTAAAGGAAATGCTATTAAAGACTTGTAAAAAAGGTTGTTCGAAAAGGGTAAAAAGTTTAAAGGAAAGAAGGAATTGGAGTAAAAGATGCAGGAAAGGTAAAAGGGAAAATGTAACACTTGCACAAGTGGTTCGACAGAAGAAATGTAAATGTTGCTGAAATTGTAAAAGACTTTATTGAAAAGTTGGTGATTTTACATAACGTACATTCTCCGTTAAAAATACTCTTTTCTCACACTCGAGTACTTTGAGTAAATTTGATTGGAGTTACTTTGTACAAATGGTAAAACACCGAAATCTGTCTAACAAATCCCTATTTATAATGATAACAATTAACTGCTAATAACTTCCTAGTATCTCCTCGATCTAACAAGTGTCATTTGCATGTAACCTCCCGCTCTAGAATTCGCCACGTGTCTTATGAACCAAAACTCCTTCCTCCAAATTTTGAATTTCAAAACGACGTAGCAGTGCCATTTGTGGAATTTCGGTCGAATGACCTCTGACACGGTCGAAATGCTCATAACTTTAGGTTTCTTAATTCTTCTAAGTTATTCTGACCGTTCAACTTTTAAAAAATTCCTTAGAGGCTGTCAAAACCTCTTTGATTCATTTAACTTAGACTTTAATTATGTCTCAGTGTTTTAGCAACTCAAGGTAGTGTCGAATTTGGGAGCTAACACACCCCTCACGTCCATCGTACTCGATGGGATCCACGCTTGTTGTGTTTATCTGACGGGTTTATTATCTATCTACACTAAAAGGCTGGTCTGAAGAGAAAAGAAAATGACTCGGCAAAGCGTCGCGCTTTATGCCTACGTATTCTCATCAGAGAATGAGAAATCAGAGTCAACGTAGTTTGGCTAACTACGGGCAACGGGCGAGGGAAGGTGGCTCGCCAATACGTCAGTATTGTGCCTACGTACTCTCAACAGATATGAGAGATCAGAGCTTACGTAGTTCGGGATAATACGGATTACGGGGAATTAGATTCATCTGTTTTTCCGAGTAGGGTTAACAAACAGTTCCAGCAGTTTGGTGTATGCAGCTTGCTCGTCAGAGACTCGTGCGTTACCGTTTGCGGTAGAACTGGGAGTTAACGACACTCTTTTCTTCAGAAAAGCTTTCCTTTAAATTATGGGCCCACGGGGCAAAAAGGTTTGAAGTTTGTTTTCTGTCTTTTACGGAAGAACTGTCTTTTATGGATGTTTGCAACTAATATCGCACTAGAGACTATGACTTAGGAGTGAATGCGTCGCATGTCACCCAAAGGGTACCATACTAAACATCCTGATTATTGGAAGGAAACCCTCCAACAATCATTTCCTAAGTAGCTTAAGGCTCGTAACGTACGACATCAGTTAACCTTTATTAATGTATTTTGATTTATTTGAAGAGAGAAGAGAGAACAGACACAACTACGGGGAAACTATCAAGTCCTAATGTTGTCATGCCAAGGATTCATCCTATGGTTGAGGTTTGAAACAGGGAACTCCTAGATGTTATCATGCATAGGTTTCAACCTAAAGTTCTAATCATCACTTCCTTATCAAAGGAAGTGAGAATCCTAGGGGATCATGTCAATGGGAAACAAACAACAAGTAAAGCATCAGCTAAACAGTAAACAGATATACAGATAAACAGTAAAGATGCACATGCAATGCAATAATACAAGCAGAGGGAGACTCACTCAACCTCTAGAGAAATCAAGCAAAAACAACACACAATACAGGCAAGGGAGGCAGACTCAACCTTCAGCCATCAAGCAAAGCCAAACAGTAATAGACAAGCAGAGGGAGACAGACTCCACCTCTCATGCAAACAAGAAAATGGAGGAAAGCTCTACCTTTCAATGCACTTAAGCCTAGTATCAACTACATGAAAGCTTATTCTAATGCAACACACCAGAGAAACAGTCATACAAATACAGTTAAACAATAAAACAGCAGAGCAGCACAACAACACTTCAGCAGCAAAGCAGCCCAACAGTCTGTCTTCTAATCCAAGTCATCCATCAGAAGAAAAGGGAATGAGGACGTAATCTTCAAGCTTCAACTTTCTCTATCAAGAGATGATGTGAATCAACACAAAGATCATTGTATGATGAGGGGAAGCAAGAGGAAAACCAATGGAATCCCTCAAGGCACTCAACCACTCATCTGAGATTGGTATCCTCAAAGGTTTTACCTTTTGTGGTAGGCCTTTAGTCCTTCCAAAGGAGGGAATAGGCTCCCACAAGGAACCTTGTATCATTGGATAGGAAATGGAATGAAAATCAAAGTAAACCACATTTATGCCAAAGGAAGCAACTCCTAAAGCCCTAAAAAACCCTAATCCTACAAGCCCTAAAAGAAACTTTCTAAAGGGAACTAAAACACCAAATCAAACCTTGAGATTCAATCTACAAAGCCTACAACATGTCCACTAAACCATCAGAAAAGGTTTTGAAACTTATCATGAACTAAAGGTCACTTTAGAAGTTCATCTATCGGAAGTGCTATTCTAGAATCACCTAAAACACAGCCTAGATGTAAAATCTACCTAAAATAGTAAATCAATTACTAAAAATGTACAAATTTTCCTAAGGGATCCTAAATAGATTAAGGACCTATGGTAAGAAATCCAGAGCTTAAATCAAGGTTTAAGGGCCCTAAATAAATTCTAAACCAAGAGGTGCCAAAGGAAGGTTCAAGTGGGGAAGGCTCTAATAACCTAATTCAAAACTAATCTTAGGATCACCTAAAAATCACCCTAAAAATACTATAACATCATCAACATGTCTATAACCAGCCAACCAAAAATCAACATCAAAATCAGAAGCATGAATTGGAAATAAAATCAGCAAGCAACAAGGCATTTTATGCATTTTTATACAATTATCAAAAAGAGAAAAATGGACATTAAATGGAAAATAATACCAAAATAAAATCCCAAGGCATGGAAAAATCAGAAGTTCCACAAGGATCAACCACATATTTTTATCATATTTTTCTGATCATTATTCTAATTATTATGAATTAAACAAGAAAAAAACAATTAAAGAAAATAGAAAAATCAATTAAAGAAATTAATAGCAACCGAAAATATTAGAGCCATCAGATGAGAATACTAGTCAATTAATCCAACAGTTGCGCGCGTGCCAGCACATTAAGTGGAACGATGCGTTTTGGTGCAAGGCAAAGTGTTTTTCAATTGACTAATCCCTATGGTACAGCCTAATCACAACCATTCAACATAAAAGTATGCTAATCCTGCGCTCCAGATCACGCCAAGTCATCAAACCCTAACTCAACTCAACCTCAACCATCAGATGTTGTGACCAAGTCCACAAGTTCAATTAAATCCAACGCTCCTTGTTCATCGTCCTCATTTGAATATTGAAAGGGGAGGGAAAACCAGTCAGGGTGGCCGGAGAAGGGCGCCACCGTCTTCTCCGGCAAGAGCTATCAAGCTCTGCAACCAACTTCCATGAAACTCAAAGAAAATTACACCGTTCTCCTCGTCTCCTCTCACTGATCATCAAGATCCACTTCATTTCTATTAATTCCTCAAGAATCTCCCAAAACGATAATGAACAGAAAATTACCTAATTCCACAACTATCACCAAACCTCAAATTGATTACACAGAAACGTTCCTCACTCTTCAGAGATCAAGAATCACCAATCAATTCATGCTAATTCTCAAGAATCTTCTAGATATAAGTCCAAACAGAATTTGTGTCTCACCATGAATCATCACGAAACTTCACCATTAAGATCCTAAAATGATCTACATTGTATCCACAACCTAACCACATGCCAATTTCAGTCTAAACATGCCTAGAATTAGTGTAATTTTGAAGTTTATCAACCTGACAGAAAGCTTGAAATTGGAGTAGTTGCAGGGTGATTCTTGGCCTCAAAACATGCAGAAACCTTCAAGGAATGATCCTGGTGCTAATTGAAACCTCAAATCCTCTTGAAACCCTCTGAATTACAAAACACGATTTGGAGTTGGAAGCTTTGATCTCTAATTGCCACAACTGAATTCTGCGCCAATTCCTTCCAAAAAATGATCTGAATGTGATTGTGAACTTAAATAGAAGCTGTTTGGATCTTGACATGGCTCAGTCATGGCCCAAATTGATGAATCCAAAATTTCATTTTCTTCAATGTACAAACATGGAAACTCGTGCATTCTGGCTCTGCTTCAGCTCAAAATTTACTTCGATAGCTTGCACAATACTCCTTGGATATGAATGGCTCAGATTGAGTGATTGAATTGATCTCATGGTCAAGATTGATTATGTTTCTTCATCATGAAGTAATCCACTCAATGTCCATGAAATGTGACTCAAATCAAAAATGTGAAATTGTCAATCTCTTTAAAACATCATTTCCAATCGGAAAATGCATAAACTTGTGAAGTTTTGAACCATTGTGATTTATTTTGAATTTTTCCTTCATTAATGCCTTTTAATGATCTTTTCTCCAAATTTCTTCATACTCTTCCTTATTCAATCCATATCAATGGATGCTTGGATCATGGTTGGATTAAAAACACCATTTTGAACAACTTTCAAGTTAATCAAATCTCCATTTGAGGTACCTAAGTTGGTGAAATGGACCCATAACCAAAAATGACCTGTAATTCCAAATACCCAAAATACCCTTGACTTGTCAAAGCCATATCTTGAGTTCTACAAATCCAATCATGGACTTCTAGTACTTTCTAGAAAGCTAAGAAGACAAGGAACAACATTCATGTTGACCAAAAGTTCATAAGAATCATTCTTCTAGGGCAAAAGTGTCATGCAAATTGGGTAACTTTCAAGCTCCAAATTCATATGCCTCAAATGACCTGTAACTTGTCTGGCTCATAACTTGAGTTCTATAAACCCTATCAAGGACTTCTAGTACTCAAATAAAAGCTAAGATCATGCCCTACAACAATCAAGTTAGGGTCAAGGTGAGATGAAAATCACATCTTGAGTTAAGTGGTCTTGAAGTTAGGCACTAAACTAGGGGATTTTACATTGTCAAGCATAGCAACCCTAACTTAGGAACTCCTCATACTCTTGATTCATGATAAGTTGACCTTGGAATCATCCCTTGGACATCTCAACACATCAGTCCATGGTCACATGGCTCTTGAATTAGGTCTCAACCTTCTTCAAATCATCTGTTATCCTAGGGTTGACCAGATGAAACCCTATTTGTACCAATCTTGGGTATATCTTCATATCCTTTACACAATAACCTGTCTAGGCCTCAAAATGATCTTCAACACTTCTTAAGAGCTCTCTCAATGCTCTAGGTCCAACTTTATGGCTTCAATATCATCAGATGATCTCCCACAACTCTCAAATTAGGAGATATACACACTTAGCTTCAACCCTCTCTCTGAGGATCTTTTAACTTCTCTGACAAGGATATCAACCCTTGAACACTTGAATAAGCCTCTTAGCTAGCTCCATAGCCTTGTGTAGCCCTTGATTGGTAGCCATACCTCTTGATCTCCTGCACACATGTCAATGCAATGCAAATGATAATGATAATATGAATGCAATAAAACACAAGCTAGGTAAAGAAAGGTTGGGAAAATTTTAGGGTGCAACACATGTCAAGACATATCATTAAGTATAAGCATATCATGAGAAAATAGTGTAGGCAATAAAAATTGACAATCACACAACCAAAGTGACCCGACCCTCCAATGTGACCGGGGAATGCCATCGTTATCCTCGGCGCATTCATCAATCTTGTCCGGGGTATCCATCGACTACCCTCGGGACATTCAAACGTTCATTGATCCTCCCCGGGCCACTCATCGCAAGGGTCGGGGACAATCAGTCACAACCCTAGTTTTGAAGGAATCTCTGGTGTATTCGCCGAAAAAGCCCACGGTCACCCCGACACCCCCAGCGGAGCCACTGGGAGCACCACTAGAAAATACTAAAAAACACCAGTAGGGAGGCAGAGACTTACGTGATTTGGCAGAAAAAACTGGTCGTGTTGAGCAGAAAGAATGTAGGCGTCGAATAGAAAGATTGAAGGTGTCGAGCAGACAAATCAGAAGGTCGAACAACAACAAAAAGAATGAATGAAGGAAAAGATGAACTGGACTCGCGTATATATACGCCCTAGCACGAGAAACGAAGCGTCGCTAGCCCGTGGCTTCCGTAGGGTGACACGTGGTAACCCCCAAACTTTCTTACGTACCTTCAGCTTCCCCCTCCTCGACCGCGGGCTTCCCCCTGCCCGACATAACGACATGCTCAACATTTTTTGCACCTTAAGTCATAGCTCACTTGACCACTAGCAACGACTTGAGGGGCTACTGTTCTGGACTAGACCGACGCATGACTCATAATCGAGCAGGCCCAAACCCCACCGGGTTGGAAGGCCCAATAAGACCTCATCATCAGGCAGAAGATCTGTCGGGCAGAACATCTTCTCCCGTTAGGCACAGACCAACGACAGTTGGGCATGATCTTCACAACTATCCGAATGGGCCTGCTCCTGCCTCACGGTCCGAGAGAGCCCATCCAGCTCAGGAAGCTCCTCAGACCTCCCCCACGTTCTCAACGTGTCCCCTACACGGAGACACGTTATTAGGTAACTATCCGTGTCCTGATTATTCGGTCCTCCACCTTCCAAATAGTACGAAATAGTTACACTAGGGTAAATACCACATGTTGGTCTTCACGAAGCCACGTCATCCCTAGCAGTTACCAACGTTGGGCCTGGCAGCCCAGCCCAACGCACAGTAACCGTTGGCCCTGCACTAAGGGTTCATTATAAATACCCTCTTCCACTAGAGGGTCAGGTAATCTAATTCTTACTCCTTTTCTCTGTACTTGTTATCACTTTGCTCGTCGTTTACTTTGATATCAGACTGTGTTTCAGGCACACCCCCTCTGCCCGTCAAGTAAATAGTTCGACATCTCAGACACATGGCAGCCCAGTGATCTCTCTGATAAGGTACGATCAACAACTAAATCTAAAAAAAGGAAATAAGAAACAAAATAAAAAGAAAAAGAAACCAAATAAAAAGGAAATGAGACTGGGTCATGTATTATTAAAAAATGGGGAGTGTAAACAAGAAACACTAAGGCCCATGAACGAAAGCCCAGGGCGAAACAGGGTTTACCATGGACCTCTAGTCAACTCATGTTGACTTCAAAGAGGATATCCAGAGCTTTTGATCTAATCAAGTCAAAGCATTTGACTAGATCAACGGTGTAGGAAGCAACACACGACACTAATCCTAGATAAACGACGCAGGATAAAAAAACAAGTGAAACGGTTGACACAATCACGATAGTGACACATATCACCGTCCAGTAGCCACACCCAAAAGGTTCATGGGCATGCAGGCAGACGCGTTAGGCATTAACTTAAGGTTAACAATTTTTAAAAGAAAAGGAAAACATTTGGTTACTTTCTCAACCTCACTTGCTCTCGTTCCTCTCTCTCTCTCTCTCTCTCTCTCTCTCTCTCTCTCTCTCTCTCTCTCTCTCTCTCTCTCTCTCTCTCTCTCTCTCTCTCTCATTACCTTCCTTTTCCATTCATCTTCTCCATTCAAGCTCACCAGAGAAGACCGGCGGACGGTGGCGCCGTCTTCTCCGACAACTTAACACCACTAAAACACAAATACTTTAACACAAACCCACCCTATTTTCCAACCCTTAATTCATATCCAACCTTTTTTCTAAAAACCTCTTCTAACAGACAGACCAAAACCTCCTAAACAAAAAAACACCTAATCCAAAAAAAACTTAACAAAATGTTGTGAAGACAACATGAGAACCTCTCGTCTCAAAGTCCCGAGTGTAACTCTAAAGTGAAGCAAATCAAGAACCCTCTAAAGGTCAAGAAAGAAAAGAAAGTCTTATGCACAAAAGGATGAGATATTTGCAGCATAATAAAGGAAAAACAACAGGAAACGCAGAAAGAGAGCTTGATTTACCTTCTGGAAGTTACTAGAGTGAAGAATCCTCTCAGGTATGATTTGAATCCTTCACTTATGAGCCTTGCTTTATTTCTTCTACTTCTCTATGTTTTTCTCTTGCTTGGTCATTGTTGATGTGTAATTGTTTCTTTGTATGTTCTGAGTTTTTAGAAAAAAAGAATTTTATGTGATTATTTTTTTTGAACTTTCTGATCAATGGAGGTTGTAGTCTAGGTTTTTTCTCTGCCATCCTTGTGTGAGTAGTGCGTGTTTATATAGGGTTTTAAAATTAAGATTTCTGATCAATTGATCAAGCATAGTGAGAAATTTCTCAAAAGAGTGGCAATTGTACTGCTATACTTTTGTTGTCTTTTCCTTTTTCATGATATTGTACGTTCACTGTGTGTGTTTGTTGTTTTATCCTATTTTTCCAATTCTGAAACTGGATTTTACGTGGTCCATACTTGATTTTGTCTTGCTGCCTCTACCACATGCCTCGTTGAAATAAATTGTGTTTGGGTCATGAATTGATATGTGTATGTATGTGAATAATATGCTTAATGAAATGATGAATGCTTAATATGGATGATGAATGAAGTTGGGTGATGGATATGTAAATGAATTGCTTAGGTTGAATTTGATACAAATATGATCGTGTTTTTTGAATTTGAAGGGATTGAATATGGTACGCGATGTGTATGACACGAATAATATGCTTGAATGATGAAATATGATAAATTGAATTGATATGGATTGTAATGGATTTGAAATCTGCGCACTTGCTTTATGAATGAATTTGAGATGAAGCTTGATAATTATGTTTTTGAATGTGACTTGAATAAATTTGAATTGATATGAACTTGTAATGGATTGAATTTGGAGGTTGTTTTGATGAATTTGGATTGAATCATGTTTCAATGTTTGAACTTGCTTGAATGTTATGAATTTGTAATTGGATTAGGGTTAACATGGACATGATGAATTGAAGTATATGAATATGTATGCTTAAATGAATCATGAATTAATTTGATTGAATGAACGATTTGAGTTTGATGGGTTTTTGTGATATGTATTGGATTGAATGAAGAGATTGTATCATGATGAAAAAGTTTGAAACTTATGAATCTTGCTTTGAATTATGATATGTGTGAATTATGCTTTAATTGTGTTTGAATGTGGTGAATTGAAATGAATTGGATGCTTAAAATGAATTGGTTTCTTGCTTTTGAATGGATAATGAATACTTGAAAGAATTTAATTTGAAGCTTGATGACTTGAATGTTGCTAATCCTTGTTCCTATCCTATTTTTCATGTGTATTGGAGTTTCTTGAGGAGAAAATGGCCATAGAGAAGGGAGGTTTCGAAGTAGCTTGATATGGAGAAGGAAGTTTACAAGCTGCTCCTTTGAACTTTTTATTGTAACGTCTCCCTTAGGCATATGATTTCAAGTTTCTTTTGAATTTTGTAGAACTTTGTAATTTGTATTCTATCATTGAACTTGTAATTTTGACATGAAATGAGTACATTTGTAACTTTGTCATGAATGGAATGGTATTTGAATTTGAAATAGAATTTGAAACTTGTCATTGAATTGTAACTTGAAACTTGATTTGACATGAAATTTGGGTTTTGGAATTGAGCTCACAATTAGGAACTTGGAAAAATGACAACTTAGAATTGGATTGGAAATTTGAAATGACTTTGAATTTCACAATTAGGAATGAACTAGAAATCATGATCTTGAATTTGGATTTAACTTTGGAAATTGAATGAGGTTGTAGCTTGGAATTGAATTGGTGATTTAAATCTGAATTGAATATGAAATCTTGACATGAAACTGAATTTTGGATTTGTCACTTAAAACATGAATTTGAATAAAATGGTAACTTGGAATTTTGAATGAAATTGGGACTTGGAATTGAATTGGACATTTGAAATGGAATTGTTGACTTTAGAATTTTGAATTGGTGAATATTTAGAATTTGAATAAGATTGTAACTTGGGAAGGGATTTGGACTAGTTTATTAGTTATGAAAACAAAATATTGGAATGACAAAATTCATAAATGATTAATTAGCCCAAAAATCCACATTCTCAAGATTGGCTAACATATACTCATGATCCTTTAATCTGAAGATATAAAAATATGGTTATCGAGCATATCAGTCAATTAAGCATTAAGCCTAATTTTTCAGAACAGAAAGAGCCATGTCTTAGCAAACACCCTTGTTTTGAAACAATGAACACCCCTTTGAGAAATGAAACAACAACAACATTGAACGAAGCCAAACTTCCATATGAATTAGGTTGTGAATGGAAAGCCACTGAACCAAATCCAAACACTTACCTTGAAGAAACCATCCTCTCTTGAAACTTTTGTGCACACTCCTATGCTTGATATGCACCATGATATGATGTGATAAATGCATGATATGAAAGGCTAGGGAGAAAATGAGAGTGTGACAGACATGTATCTCCACCAAAGCACAAACATGTGTCAATGGTACCCTTTAAGTACCTTAAAAACCCATTTCACTGCTTCAAAATGTTCCTTTCCCAGATTCGCCATGAATCTACTAACAACACTAACCGCTTATGAAATATCTGGACGTGTACATACCATGGCATACATTAAACTGCCAACTGCACTAGCGTAAGGAACACATTTCATGTATACCTTATCTTCTACTGTAGTGGGAGATTGATTACTAGAGAGCTTAAAATGTGGAGCCAATGGAGTCACCACTGACTTAGCACGTTTCATCCAAACCTTTTAATAACCCGTCCAATGTATCCTTTTTGACTCAAGAACAATTTTCGATTTGATCTTTCTCTTACAATCTCCATACCTTGTACTTTCTTGGCAATTTCCAAGTATTTAGTCTCAAACTCTTCACCAAGTTGAGTTTTTAACCTATTTATCTCCACCTTGGTCTTTGAAGCAATAAGCATGTCACCTGCATACAATAGAAGATAAATATAATCTTCTCCATGAAGCTTATGAATGTATATACAACAATCATAATCCCTTATAGAGAAGCCTTGCTTTAACGTAAATGAGTCAAATCACTTGTACCATTGGCGAGGAGATTGCTTCAATCCATAAAGTGATTTCCTCAAGCGACATACTTGAATCTCTTTAGTCTCAACCTTGTACCCCTCAGGTTGATACATATATTTCCTCATCCAAATCATCGTGTAAGAAGGTTGTCTTCCCATCAAGTTGTTCTAGCTCAAGATCACCATGAGGAACAAGACTTAATAGCACTGGAATATAAGTATTTCTATTATTGGAGAAAATATCTCATTGTAATCAACCCCTTCTTTTTGTACAAACCCCTTGGCCACTAGCCTAGCCTTATACCTTATACTATTAGACTTGTTAGGATCCTCATTTCTTTTGTAACCCACTTACAACCAATAAAAGTCTTTTCCATAGGCAGTGGGACCACCTCCCATGTCTTGTTCTTATGAAGAGATTGCATCTCTTCCTCCATATAAACCAACCAACTCTCTCTATCTTTGTCTTTGATATCTTGCTTGAAGGTGATTAGCTCATCATCTTCAACAGAGAGTGCATAGTCCACTAAGTTTACCTGCTCATAATGCCTCAGAGGTTTGTTTGACCCAAACTCTTGAACTGGTTTATAATTCCTCTTTGGCTTAGTGGTATCCAAATATTTCTGCTACTGTTATTGCAATATATGTGTATTTTCCTATTGAACCTCCTCATGATCAATTTCATCTTCTTCCTCATTATGAGTAATAATAGGATGCTCCACCTGAACATGACTAGAATCTGGCTGATTTTTAGATTTTATCTCAATTACTTGATTTGATGTTTTAACATCACCATCATTAGGAACCATAGATTTTTTTTTATCAAAGGTAACATCCCTGCTGTTCTGGACTGGGCCGGGACCTGCCCCTCAGTCGGGCAGCCCAACCCAACACTACGTTGGGAAGGCCCAATCCTCCCATGTCGGGCACGGGCTACATATGTCGGGAAAACGACTCCTTTGACGGACAGACTCACACGTTTCCCCTGCGTTCTCCACGTGTTCCCCCATGCGGGGACACGTCATCAGGAAACTACCCCCTTCCGAAGATCACGAGGCAGTTGATCTAGGGCGAAGACCACATGCTGGTCTTCACTATGTCACGTAAGCACTGGCAGTTACTTGGGTTGGGACTGACAGTCTGGCCCAATGCAAGTAACTGTTGGCCCTGCGCTGGAGCCTCTCTATAAATACCCTCTTTCACTAGAGGGTAAGGTATTATATTTCTACACACCTTCTATAGATAACCTTTGACCCCTTTTGCATATCTTAGAAAGATAACTTTCTTTGCTCTATTATTAAGTTTGTCATCCTCGACGTGATAATAGGAAGTGCATCCAAAAACTTTTAATCTATCATAATCAACATGTTCAGCGGACCATACCTTATAAGGAGTGTCTCCATCTAAACTAGAATGTGGGGATCAATTTACTATGTAACAAGATGTAGCAACTAATTATGCCCACCATTCTCGACCTAACCCATAATAAGAGCGCACCTTGCTTTCTCAAGAAGTGTATAGTCCAGTCTTTCTGCAAATCCAATTTGTTGTGGTATTTCTCTGACTGTACAGTTTCTGACAATGCCTTCTTGATTACAAAACTTCTTGAAAGCTATCTCCGTATATTCTGTACCATTGTCATACCTTATAATTTTCAACTTTCTACCTGTTCTATTCTCAGCCATTTCTTTCTAGCACCTGAAAATATCAAATACCTTATTCTTATGCTTAAAAAAGTAAAACCAAGCATACCTAAAATGATCATCAACAAATATAACAAAGTACCTAGAACCACCCTTAGAAGTAACTTTAGTCGGACCTCAAACATCAGTATACACATAGTCTAACAATTCTCTGTTTTTGTGCTTGCTTGTAGAAAACTTCAAGCGATGTGCTTTTTCATACACACGGTGTTCACAAAATTTCATACACGGTTTCTTCATGTTCTTCAACAAACATTTCCCAATAAGGAGTGATAAACATTTTCGGACATATGCCAAGGCGCATGTGCCATATCCTCGTGCATTCTGTTTGATCTTTACTTCCACTAATTCCAACTGCCAAATTTCCCATGACAATTTCACATATAAGAGGATAAAGATTCCTATGGCGAACTCTCTTCATCACAACCGACAAACCACGTATAAATTTTAAAACTCCATCTTCCATGACTATTTTGCAATCATTTTCCTCTAGTACACCAAGAGAAATACGGTTTTTCCGCAAATTCGAAACAAGTGTCACATTCATCAGAGTTCTTATTGTCCCATCATACATCTTGACTCTTATTGTACCATACCCTATAATTTTGAAAGCATGGTTATTTTTCATTAAAACAATTCCACCATTTGTACTTTGGTAGATAGTAAACTACTTCTTATTTGGGCACATATGGCGTGAGGCTCCTGAATCAAGCATCCACTTATTGTAAATGTCACAGTCTTTCTTTGAGACAGAGAAACAATCTTTCTTATCATTCTAGATATAATCCGCGTCTTACAAATCTTGTTGTTTACCTTTGAAGTTGTTGATGCTATTTGAATGCTTCTTAAATAATACCTTCTTATTTAGGAAATTTGCTTTAAAGTGTCCAAACTCACCACATTTAAAGCACATTCTTTTTGTAGAAGTATTAGATTTTGATTTATACGTCCTTCTTCCACCTTGTCCTCTTTCATAGCAAATAATCATTAAGTCCTCTTTCATTTGTCCTCCCTCTAGTAGCAAATAATCATTAAGTTTGTTTTCTATATTCTCTTCCACTATTCGACATCCCACTTTTAAAAATCTTTCGACATCCCACTTTTAAAAATCTTTCGAAAATCATCTGTTAAAAGTGATGTTCTTGTCTCATAGAGCACCTACAAGCATTAATATTTAAACTAAATTTTCATAAGATTGTGGTAAAAAAAGTAGTAGTATGAGAGTGCCTAGCCTTTGTCATCAATCTTTACTTATATATCCTTTAAATATGATATAATCCTATCAACTTTATTTACATAGTTTCAAATTGAGGTTAAATATGATATAATCCTATCAACTTTATTTACATAGTTTCAAATTGAGGTGCCTTCCATCTTGCATTAACCAAGAAAGCAACATAAAAGATAAGATTTTTGGTGTCCGTACTTCAAGATCTACCTCTTCCTAATCATCATCCTTCATATTCACTTCAAGATCTACCGCTTCCTAATCTTTTTTCCGCTAATGTCTTGTCATGTGCAACTGTTGTGAAATAAATTTATTGTATAAAGAAAGCTAACTTTGTTAGCATATAAAGTATTGTAACTAATAAACTCATGCTTAATTTAAATACTATTCTACAATATTCCAAGCCTTTAAATTTATTCCTTTTTCTTTATTAGTCATCGAAATAATTTGCTTTTCCATATTTTTCTTTTTATAAAATATTTTCACACTAAATAATATACATTTATTTATATGTATATAACTTTTACTGATATTTATAAATTAACCATTAAAAAAATGATTATAATGATGCAGGTTTTAATTATATAATTTCAATATTATTTAATAGAAATTGTTTTGAATAAGAAAATAACAATAATTTTCTCCAAGGACATTTATTTATTCGAAGTGAAATACAACTTAATGACACAGAAGGTTTCACTTACAGGTAGAAAGTTTCACAACTTTATTTAAGAAAAGAAAAAGAAAAGAGCCATGAATGACTCAAAATAAACATACAACTTAACAGCCTTTTATTTATCACCATGATACATAATTACTCAACGGTGAGTACCGCCAGTCGAATACCCGGTGGCATTCGGATTTCCGCCAGTTCCAGTGGTGTGGTGTTGACCCTGCCCCACGGTGTTCCCAGCCGTTGCCGCAGCGTTGTGTTGACGCGCCGCCTGCTTATCCAGCTCAGCCTGGGAAACCCTTTCCTCTTTCTTCTGTGTTGCCAACTCCTTTTCCAACGGATCACGTGTCGTCAGCCTCTCAGTCTTCTCTTGGACGTTGGCTTTGGTCTTCTCCAAACCAGATTTGGCTGAAGCACCAACGTTAGCAGCTGTTTCTTTGGTCTTCTCCATTTTTAGAATATACCTTCTTCAACTACGAACTCTGATTTTATAAAAACTTGGTTTTCTTTTTCTTAGGAGATGTTGATGTTGAAGAGTATGATGCATTCTATCCATTATTATATAGATTTAGGTACCACTTTGTTTTGTGTACACGTGTTAGACTATAGGACACGTGGTGAGTTGGTGAAGATCTTTTTACACCTGTTTGCAAGGTGTCTCTCACAACCAAGAAAATCACGTGGTATCAAAAGATATGTATCTATATTGAAAACTAGTAAGATGTATCAAAAGATATGCATCGATGTTGAAAACTAGAAAGATATCTCGACTTTCGAGTAAAATTATTTGATATGATATATATTTAAATGTGGATATAAATTTGATACGATATAAAATATATTTATATATGTATTTAAATTTGAAATTAACTATTAATTTAAATTTATATTAAAGTATAAAGAAAAAAAAGGAACTCGTAAAATAAAATAAAATTTAATATTTAAAAATAAAATTTTATCTTTTAAATTAAGATAATTATTTATTAAAATAAAATATGTATTGTGCTGATAGTAACCTGTAAAATATAAAGTTTATTTAATACAATATAAATGTATTTAACACTAAGCTTTCATGTATGTTTCATGTAAATAGATGGTTGCCATTTTTTGCTAAAAATAATTTTTTACAACATTAAGAAATTAATTTATGAATCTTGATCAAATATTGACATTAAATGAGGGTGAATTTGTTGAATTTTTAATTATCCATGTTTTTAAAATATCAGTATTATGTTTAATCTCAGTGTTCATGTTTCATAGTTCAAAAACTTCAAATGCAAAAAACATATAATATAATACCCAAACACAAGACTTTAAAAAAAGATATAATTGATGCAAACTGAAACATAGTAAAGTTGAGTCTTTTTCTTTGAATGATAAAATGAACCTATCTACAACTTGATTAAAAGAATTACTACTAAATTTCTAACCTGTCTACAACTTAAGCAAAACCATTAAGTAGATCTACCAAAATATATGACAATAAGAGAGAAGCTACCATTAAAAACTTGTAGTTTAAATTAATGAAAAGCTGTCAAAATTATAAACCATGACAACAGTTCACTTGCAAAGGACTTGCAATGGCAAAAGATAAAGCACATCAGTAAAACAAAATCAAGACATATGATGCTAAGTATCAACTCCAAACTCTTGGTTTATTGATGACACAATGTAATCAATTCTGAAAGTAATCTCCTGTTACAGAAACATATCATATAAGAATTAAAGCAATTGAGAAAATTTGCAACATCAACAGAATTGAAGCAAACTTATATAGCACAAATCCATAGTACAATAGATATGCAGAAGTTTCACAATCCATCCTGATGAAGCACTGAATCGGAGAATCGCGATTCAGACAGTGTTGGCATGGCTAACTGATTATCAGTAACAGTACCACACTCTATTAAAATTTGAACTTCATATTTGGACTTGTCTGCTTCCTCCTCATCATCCTCAACTGAACTCATAGATATCCTTAAGACCTTCGGATGAAAATCCTAATTTTCAACAATCACGTCCATAATAATTTAAATCCAATCATGGAAAATGCACATGCACATCTGTTCAGGTAATGAAAAGTGCCCGATAATAAAGCTCATATCAAATAGAATATGCCATAAGGAAAGAAAAGAAAGAAGCTATAACATTCATTTTGGTAGCTGTCAAATAGAAATATACAAAAATAAAACAATAGACTAAAGGATGTTGCAAAAAGGAAATATAAGAAGAACAAATGCTTAGCCATAAGGAAGCATGCATACCCTTTTTTGTATTCAATCTAGTTCCTACAGATGTACAATCCTGGGTGAGCTGCACAAGTAACGACTACTTAGTCGGAACTCTGGAAAAATACACGTGAAGAAAAATCATTTAATATTTGTGTTTGAGTATCAAACCTGATACATGTGCGACAAACTACTAGTCACACGATCAATAATATACTTCACATGTCAATAGATGAAAAAAGTTATCAGAAACAACTCCTTACAGATTTCTTAGAGTAATATAAATTAAAAAATCTAGCATGAGTTAAAAATTAGATAACAAGACAGATAGGAAATTCGATTTCTTTCCGAAGTGAAGATAAATCTACCATGAGATGCCTGCAATGAAAAAACAATATAAAGAAATTTACACACAATAGAATGTAATACAATTTACAGAGAATAAATAACTGCATTTTTCTAATCCAAATAATATTACTACATGTTCATAAAGTAGCAAACATATAGGTATGTTAAGTTATGATGAATAAATTGAACATAACAAAGAGTAAAAAATCATTGCATTGTAGCTTGACAGTTTTTATTGACAAAAAAAACTATTGTCATGACACCATTAAATTCACTACATAATGGATTTTATTTTCATTATACAAAACAATGAAAGCAATAAAGCTTCTAATCAGTTTAAAGAATTTCAAGGCGAAAAACCATGCTATTTTTTTTTAAAATTCACATGGCAGTAAAAAGGTCTTACCAGATTGCAGAACATATTCCTTAAAGGAGCCATTCAATTCTGTCTACCATAAACTTGTCTCGAAGTTACCTAAATTTGAATTTCCTTCACATAGTCCGAAAAATAACAGCCACTTTGTCAGGCTCTAAAGGGCAACGCCCTTCCTTTGGCTTCTGCAGAGCCAATAACCACAAGTGGAAACCATTCTGCATTTTCAACAATTATGGTGTGATCAAAATGTTCCAATGAAATTGAGAGGTTTCAACTTCCAAGTGCTTATTTTGATTTAAAATAAAATTAGTAGTATGGTACCTTATACCGTCGGTGCCACTCCTTTTTTCTACAATTTGAGACTCCGAATTTGTTGATGATCTGATAGAACACCGTTGATTGGAATCAATAGTTTTATCACGAAAAATTCTCACTACAATCTTTAAAATTTGTCTTATAACCTCTCATTTTTGCAACCCTGACACTGCTTTCATCCTCCATGGTTATTGTTTTCCTCCACAGATAATGAACAATTCACATAAATCAAGCTTGTGCTGATGAACGTAGAACAATCTGTTCATGGCATCTTTCGATATCCTATAAAACAACGAAAATATAATAGAAACCAAAATCATATTTAACTAAAAATAGATATAGAAAGAGTACCTAGAAGGTCTCATGAATGAAAATACAATAACCAATTTGGTTATTTCCAAGACCAAAGATCAAATCTATAGTGAGATTTTACATTGGTTCATCAAATTTCTCAACCTCACATGTTTTAGGTGGAACCTGCAATATGATATAGAAATCATTCTTTTAGTTAATTAAGTTTGTTAGCTTAGAGAAACACTAAAACTAATTAATTTCCCCATTTTGTCCCATAAAGCTATATACTCACTCAGTTTTTAAACCATTCTAGTGCCTTTCCAAACGATTTTTTTGCAATTTCTTCACTGCACTGGCATGACGTGAGACAAATCGAAAACATCATAAAGAAAACAAAAACAGAAACAACAACATAAAGAAAACTGCATCAACATGAAAACACATTAACACAAAAACAACAAACCAAAATCATTTCCTCAACAAACCAAAATCATTTCATTGCAATATAGACATCAAATAAGTTCAATCAATTAAAACTACACAGAAAACTAAAAAAAAAGATTAAAAGAAAATAGAAGAAAAATAACCTTGAAATTATTATTGGGTTAACAATCATATAATAATAAAATAATTCAGAATAAAATCAATACATCAAGAACCCGGTTTGAAAAAAATATTTGAATTCCTCTTTAACGTGAACCCAGGAAAAGAAAAAGAAACCACAGTTCAACAAACCATTTGGATCCTGTTCCTTTTTTGTTTGGAATTGTGATAGTCGGAGAAGGAGAAACGGTGGTCGACGAAGAGACACTCGAAACAAAAACTCAAACAGTTCATTAGAAAGACCATGAGATAATGAGTATAAATATAGATTTGGTTTTTCCATTTGAGTTGGTGTTAGTTGTAGAATGGGTTGAAACAGGGCGGCGACAACGGGTTTCAGAGAAGAGAGAAAACGGGAGAGAGAAAGGAAAAGTTATGTATTGAAAGAGAGAGAAAGATGAAAATTATGGAAAGAGAGTGATTTGAATTTGAAATGAGAATGAGTATGTAACACCCCATTTCTAACCCGACAGATAAACAACAAATTACAATCAGAGTGCACTAAAATTGGATGCATGACGATCGTAACGGACGGTGACGGTCGTCACACTCACCTAAATCTAGGCGTCACATTTTCAACTTACAGAGAACATACATTTTACAATTTGATCAGACAGCATGCATTTAGTAAATATACATAGCACAAAATCCTAGATGAAAATACAACAGCTTTCCTAACATCTCGATTACAAGGCATCTTATTAATTTGCAGCGGAATATAAAACACTTCCAACATTTAGAATGATTAAAGCAAGACCATGAAACTTGCAACAAAACTCCATTGAAATTCGGTAAGTAACTATCTTGCATCAATTCAACATAAACAATGAGCTTCAACCATAAAAATCAGCACTACTAATTCATCGGTATAGTGCATCCAACCAACATTTGCCACTTAACAACAACCACCAATTTAATGAAAAGTACTCGATAAAATTCAGCAACAAGGAAATTAAATAAAAGCAATAACATCAATTGTTCATCCCCCCAATAGTGCTACGTATCAGAGCGACCAACAACCTTAAATGTAAAGCTACACTTTATTCCGGGTTACCTGCAAGTTACCACCAACAGAGGTAACATACAACATAAAGGGTGAGATATCGACAATATAACATAAGGCATGATAAAATTCATGTCAGAATAGTATCACAACATTATTCTTCCAACAGATTGCAAAATATTATCCATAATAGACCGCAATAATTCGGTATTCAAAATCCATGACAATTAGCATTAACAATTCAACAACTCAACAATGCAACTCAACAAATGCGACTCCACTGTGCATATGCATGTGGTACCAATTTTCCATTAAGGCCACCAATACAGGCACAACCAATAATTTTGCCACTAAGGGCCGCCAATACAGGCCAACAATTTTCCACTAAGGGCCGCCAATACAGGCCATTCAATCGCCAATACAGGCCAACCAAGATGATATGTCATGAAATACAACTATTATAGACTACAACATAACCGCAACAACTAATTCAACAAGGCATTTAGGCCTACAACCAATTCGTCCATAACAGAGGCATACCCATCATCATATAACTACAACTTATCAACATAATCTAATGAGAATATTATAATAACATTTTCTCAACAATAACATAACAACTTCATATGCATCAAGTATTCATCATCTCAATTTGTTCATGTAAGGGAACAGTAACAATATCATTATCAACAAATAAGAACTCAAGACATTTCCGCAGAACGGCATCACAACTATTACACACTTGATTATCTAGCTGTTCGCGGTAAGTTTCGTTAATCTTCGACCGGTAATTGGCAAGGTATCACATAGACCAATGACAAACAATACTACTTCCGACACAGACAATTCTTATCTCTAATATTTATCAATCTACGGAACTAAACCCATGATTTCATACCCTTCATGAAATCCGTCATACCCTTGGTTATAGAATTGAACCCCACCCTTACCTTGGAATTGAGGTCAATCCTAGACTTCTGGTTCTGGTTTATCTCCGCGGTGGCTCCTCTGTCACAGCCTTGCAAATTCTCCGATGGATAATCTACTTCTGTTATCAACTTCTCTCAGCCATTCTCTTTCTTCCTTTACGGTTTTTCTTTTGCAAAATTCCCGAACTGAATTGAGCGTACGGGAATACGAGAATACGTTACTAAACTTTCAGCATTTTCGTGGCCACGTTACAATTCTGCCTAATTGGATTTTATTACTATGACGATTGTAACAAGCGTCACGACCGTGAAGGCCATGACGGTCGTAACAAACTCATGACGAGCGTCACGATCATGACGACCGTAACAAGCTCATGACGAGCTTCACATCAGCAGAATTCCATTTTTCCTAGACAAAACATCTCTTTAGCTTTCCAACGCTTTGAACGGGGACTAAAACCGACTTACGGATCAAGAGATATGAATTTTCGAAGTTTTCCCTAAAACTTCTACGGGATTTTGCACTTTTGCCCAAAAATTCGGCCGATTCAATTCCTTTCTTCGAGACAAACACATACTCAAATACGACTACGACACAACGAGACACGACAAAGTCATAATTAAATTTTATCGAAATAAAACGGGCGTTACAACTCTCCCCTACTAAAAGAATTTCGTCCTCGAAATTACCTCAATCAAACAGCTCGGGATAAGACTCCCGCATCTTGCTCTTCAGTTCCCACGTCAAGCTTTCGCCAGCAGCTCCAACCAAACCACTTTCACCAAGGCAATCTCTTTTCCTCTGAACGTCTTGACCTCCCGATCATCAATTCTCACAGGCCTTGTCTCTACAGTAAGATTATCACATACCTGCACATCGTCCATAGGAATGACATGCGACGGATCTGAAATATACTTGCGGAGTTGCGACACATGAAATACATCGTGCAGATTCGACAAATTAGGCGTCAACACCACTCGATATGCAACCTTTCCCACTCTGTCCGATATCTGGTACGGACCAATGAAACGAGGAGTAAGCTTCTTAGATTTCAAAGCTCTACCAACTCTAGTCACAGGCGTGACTCTAAAAAACACATGACCCCAGCTTCAAATTCTAAATCCTTCCTGCGCTTATCATGATAACTTTTCTGTCTACTCTATGAAGCTTTCATCTTTTTTCGAATTAACTTCACCTTCTCAGTAGTCTCCCGAACAATCTCCGGTCCGAGTACTACACTCTCCCCCGATTCATACCAACACAATGGAGTTCTACACCGCCAACCATACAAAGCTTCGAACGGTGCCATTCCGATACTAGAGTGATAACTGTTATTATAAGTGAACTCTATCAACGGAATGTAAGTATCCCACGAACCACCTTCCTCCAGAACACAGGCTCTCAACAAATCTTCTAAATACTGAATAGTCTGTTCAGTCTGACCATCTGTTTGAGGGTGGTATGCTGAACTCAACCTCAACTTAGAACCCAATGCCTCTTGCAGACTCTTCCAAAACTCAGAAGTAAACCTCGGATCTCTATCCGACACAATACACAACGAAACACCATGCAACTTAACAACCACTCTGATATAAATCTCTGCCAACTTCGATACCGGAAAAGTGATGTTAATAGGAATAAAGTGAGCTGACTTTGTGAGCCTATCAACAATCACCCAAATAGAATCACATCCTCTCAAGGTATTCGGCAAACCCGTTACAAAATCTATTGAAATGCTGTCCCATTTCCATTCTGGAATCTCTAATGGTTGCATCAACCCAGCAAGTTTCTGATGCTCAACTTTCGACTTCTAACAAGTCAAACATGCATACACAAATCGTGTTACATCACGCTTCATACCAGGCCGCCAAAACAACTTCTTCAAATCACTATACATTTTCGTCGCTCCTGGATGAATACTCAACTTACTTCTGTGACTCTCTTCCAAAATCGCTTTCTTCATATCTGCACTATCAGGGATACAAATACGACCATAAAACCTCAACACGCCCTGTGCATCCAACTGATAATCACTATTTTCCGAATGATCTACTCCAGGCACTAAATCTACTAACTTCACATCTAATTTCTGAGCCTCTCTGATGCTGTCCAGAAAATCATTATTAATCTTTAACATGCCCAACTTTACACTCTTCGGTGTTACTTCGCAAACTAAACTCAGATCTCTGAATTGCTCAATCAATTCCAACTCTTTAGCCATCATTGCTGACATATGCAAAGTCTTGCGGCTTAAGGCATCAGCTACAACATTAGCTTTCCCCGGATGGTAATATAAACCAAAATCATAATCTTTTAATAGTTCCAACCACCTTCGTTGTCTCATGTTCAGTTCCTTTTGATCAAACAAGTACTTCAAACTCTATGGTCACTGAACACTTCGAATCTTGAACCATAAAGATAATGCCTCCAAATCTTCAGTACAAACACAATAGCAGCAAGTTCTAAATCGTGTGTAGGATAATTCTTCTCGTGGATTCTCAACTATCTTGAAGCATAAGGAACTACTTTATTATTCTGCATGAGCACACCTCCTAAACCAAACTTAGAAGCATCACAGTATACCACAAACAGTTCCTCTGCATTAGGCAAGGTCAACACCGGCGCAGACGTCAACCTCCTCTTTAACTCTATAAAACCTGCTTCGCATTGAGCATCCCACACAAAGGTTTTCCCTTTACAAGTCAACTTAGTTAACGAAAGGGCCAACTTAGAAAAACCTTCAATAAACCTTCTGTAATAACCAGCAAGTCCCAAAAATCTTCTAATTTCCATTGCCGACTTCGGAGTTTCCCATTACAACACAGCATCAACCTTAGATGGATCTACAACAATTCCACTACCTGATATAACATGGCCTAGAAAGCTAACTTCTTCCAACCAGAAGTCGTACTTCGACAGTTTCACAAACAACTTCCTTTCTTTCAACACTTGCAGTACTAACCTCAAGTGCCCAACATGCTCCTCTTTCGACTTAGAATAAATTAGGATATCATCAATGAATACTACCACAAACTGATCCAAATACTCGTGAAAGATACGGTTCGTGTACTCCATAAAAACTCCCGGCGCATTAGTAACACCAAAAGGCATTACCGTAAACTCATAGTGTCCATATCTAGTTCTGAATGCCGTCTTCTAAACATCATCATCTTTTACCTTAATCTGGTGATACCCTGACCTTAAATCAATTTTACTAAACACCCGTGCCCCAACCAACTGATCCATCAAGTCATCAATTCTTGGAAGCATATATTTATTCTTAATTGTCACTTTATTTAGTTGTCGGTAATCAATACACAATCTCATACTGCCATCCTTCTTTTTTACTAATAATACTGGCGCTCCCCACGGCGATACACTTGGTCTAACGAACTTCTTCTCAAGTAAGTCTTCCAACTGTTTCTTCAACTCTGCCAATTCAGATGCAGACATCCTGTACGGCGCCATAGACACAGGTCTGGTACCAGGTACAAGATCAATAGAAAATTCAATTTCCCGTTCCGGAGGAACTTCAAGAATTTCATCTGGAAACACTTCTGGAAAATCACAAACAACTTCTAACTCATCAATTATCGCTTGATTCTCAACGGATAATGATGCCACCAACGCAAACACCTGAGCATCTCCTAGCAATATATGCTTCATCTGTTTCGTAGTTATCAAACGGGCTCCCTCCTCCTCAGGAGTAGAAAACCTCACCGACTTATCAAAGCAATTAATATGAACGCAGTTATACTCTAACCAGTTCATGCCTAAAATTACGTCTACCCCACTTAGTGGAAAACAGACTATGTCAACCAGGAAATCTCTATCAAACATTGACAGAGGACATTTCAAACATACCAGAGATGTAGTCACTGATCCCTTAGCTGGAGTCTCAACTACCATCTCCCCATTCATGTGAGATAACACAAGACCCAAACGTTCAACACAATCAACAGCAATAAAACAATGAGAAGCACCAGTGTCAATAATAGTAAGTAAAGGAGTACTATTAATGAAACAAGTACCTTCAATGAGCTGGTTGTCGCTGGACGTCTGAGTCCCCGATAGAGCGAACACTCTTCCACCAGTCTTCTCTTTCTTAGGCTTCTGACACTTGTCAGTTATGTGTCCCTCTTCACCACAGTTGAAACAAACCGTTCCTTTGCGTTTGCATTCAGCAACAGCGTGTCCCAACTCTCTGCAACGGTAACATCTCATTGGTCCATAATTACACACATTACTCTTGTGACTAGGTTTCCCACACTTATAGCAAACAATGCCAGCAAGAGCGTCTCCCCTACTAGTTTTCTTGCCATCAGTTGCTTTCTGTTTCCCTTTGCCAGCTGGAGGATCATAAGGTTTACCGCGAGTTTGATGCGACTTACTTCTCCTCTCACTCAACAACTTGTAATGAGCATTGCTATCTTCTTCATAAATCCTGCAACTTTTAACCAATGAATCAAAAACACAGATCTTCTGATACCCGATTGCCTTCTTAATTTCAGACTTCAATCCGTTCTCAAACTTGATACATTTAGAGAACTCAGCGGTTTCAGCGCTGTAGTGCGGATAAAACTTAGCCAACTCCTTGAACTTCACCGCATATTCAGTAACAAATTTGTCTCCTTGCCTCAGTTCGAGAAATTCAATCTCTTTCTTACCACGGACATCTTCCGGGTAATACTTCTTCAGAAATTCCCTACGGAATACAGTCCAAGTAATCTCCTCACATGCAGCTTCCAACACCGGACGGGTCTCTAGCCACCAGTCATCAGCTTCGAATGCTAGCATATGAGTCCCATAACGAACCTTCTGTGCTGGAGTACAATCCATCACACGAAAGATTCGCTCCATTTCCTTCAACCACTCCAACGCACCATCAGGATCATGCTTACCCTTGAAGGTAGGTGGATTCTCCCGTTGAAATGTTGCCAAACTACGAGACCCAGCATCTCCAGCAGGATTCAGATGATGTTCCATAGCATTAGCTAGAGCTTGCTGAGCAGCAGTAATTGCAGCATCATTCCTTCCAGCCATTTCACTAAAACTGCTACAACCAACAGTCAGATTCACAAATAACGAGACTCTAGTGCTAGGCACGACGACTGACTCGACGACACTAAACAACTTGGCTGGACGGACCTGCTTTAATACCAATAAGGTAACACCCCATTTCTAACCCGACAGATAAACAACAAAATACAATCAGAGTGCACTAAAATTGGATGCATGACGATCATAACGGACGGTGACGGTCGTCACACTCATCTTAATCTGGGCGTCACATTTTCAACTTACAGAGAACATACATTTTACAATTTGATCAGACAACATGCATTTAGTAAATATACATAGCACATAATCCTGGATGAACAAACAACAGCTTACCTAACATCTCGATTACAAGGCATCTTATTAATTTGCAGGGGAATATAAAACATTTCCAACATTTAGAATGATTAAAGCAAGACGATGAAACTTGCAACAAAACTTCATTGAAATTCGACAAGTAACTATCTTGCATCAATTCAACATAAACAACGAGCTTCAACCATAAAAATCAGCATTACTAATTCATCGGTGTAGTGCATCCAACCAACATTTGACACTTAACAACAGGCACCAATTTAATGAAAAGTACTCGATAAAATTCAGCAACAAGGAAATTAAATAAAAGCAATAACATCAACCGTTCATCCCCCCAAGAGTGCTACGTATCAGAGCGACCAACAACCTTAAACGGAAAGCTACACTTTATTCCGGGTTACCTGCAAGTTACCACCAACGAAGGTAACATACAACATAAAGGGTGAGATATCGACAATATAACATAAGGCATGATAAAAGTCATGTCAGAATAGTATAACAACATTATTCTTCCAACTGATCGCAAAATATTATCCATAATAGACCGCAATAATTCGGTATTCAAAATCCATGACAATTAGTATTAACAATTCAGCAACTCAACAGTGCAACTCAATAAATGCAACTCCACTGTGCATATGCATGTGGTACCAATTTGCCATTAAGGCCACCAATACAGGCACAACCAATAATTTTGCCACTAAGGGCCGCCAATACAGGCCAACAATTTGCCACTAAGGGCCGCCAATACAGGCCATCCAATCGCCAATACAGGCCAACCAAGATGATATGCCATGAAATGCAACTATTATGGACTACAATATAACCGCAACAACTAATTTAACAAGGCATTTAGGCCTACAACCAATTCGCCCATAACAGAGGCATACCCATCATCATATAACTACAACTTATATACATAATCGAATGAGAATATTATAATAACATTTTCTCAACAATAACATAACAACTTCATATGCATCAAGTACTCATCATCTCAATCTGTTCATGTAAGGGAACAGTAACAATATCATTATCAACAAATAAGAACTCAAGACATTTCTGCAGAATGGCATCACAACTATTACACACTTGATTATCTAGCTGTTCGCGGTAAGTTTCGTTAATCTTCGACCGGTAATTTGCATGGTATCACATAGACCAATGATAAACAATACTACTTCCGACACAGACAATTCTTATCTCTAATATTTATCAATCTACGGAACTAAACCCATGATTCCATACCCTTCATGAAATCCATCATACCCTTGGTTATAGAATTGAACCCCACCCTTACCTTGGAATTGAGGTCAATCCTAGACTTCTGGTTCTAGTTTATCTCCGCGGTGGCTCCTCTGTCACAGCCTTGCAAATTCTCCGATGGATAATCTACTTCTGTTATCAACTTCTCTCAGCCACTCTCTTTCTTCCTTTACGGTTTTTCTTTTGCAAAATTCGCCAACTGAATTGAGCGTAAGGGAATACGAGAATACGTTACTAAACTTTAAGCATTTTCGTGGCCACGTTCCAATTCTGCCTAATTGGATTTTATTACTATGACGATCGTAACAAGCGCCACGACCGTGAAGGCCATGACGATCGTAACAAGCTTATGACGAGCGTCACGATCGTGACGACCGTAACAAGCTCATGACGAGCGTCACATCAGCAAAATTCCATTTTTCCTAGACAGAACATCTCTTTAGCTTTCCAACGCTTTGAACGGGGACTAAAACCGACTTACGGATCAAGAGATATGAATTTTCGAAGTTGTCCCTAAAACTGCTACGGGATTTTGCACTTTTGCTCGAAAATTCGACCGATTCAATTCCTTTCTTCGAGACAAACACATACTCAAATACGAATACGACACAACGAGACACGACAAAGTCATAATTAAATTTAATCGAAATAAAACGGGCGTTACAGAATACACGTGGCTGCTTGCACTAATGTGATGAGAATGGTTAAATGATAACATTACTTAATTACCAAAATATCTTTCTTGTTGTGTAAATTATTTTTAGTGGAAAGACAATTTAGGCAAAGTATACAATTGAATAGTAATTGATAGATAGTAGATTAGGCAAAGCATACAATTGAATAATAATTGATAGATAGTAAATGATACCACAAATCTCAACAGCGGTTAGTGAAAAATATATCGCTAAAATACGATCTTCAATTTAAATTTTTTAAGTTTTCAATATGTTAAATTGTTAATATAGCACAATCTGCATGATTTTTTAGAATTATATTTAAGTTAATGGTGCAAAAATACACACTTCAATTTTCATTTTTGAAAAGTTTTTAGACAAATGTAAAGTGCACATGTGAGACAAATGGAAACTAAGAATATCAACTTTATTCTTATAGAAAATTTAATGGATTCAACAATATTGAAGACTAAAGATAATGAGATAAACTATTGTTAAAAAATAATGACGGTGGTAGATTACGCTTGTATTTTATGAGTTTTAATAATTAATATTAAATATATTTGATTTTGAAAGATTAATTTTAAAAATTGTTATATGTTTTTGAATTAACCATCATAAATTATTAAATAAAATAAAATAGACTAAAATAAAGTAATAATAATAATAATAAAAAGAAGCACATTATATCAATACAAGAGTTAAAATAATTGAAAAGAATTAAAAAAAATAATAATAAGAAAACAATAAATAAAAAAATATACAAAAGACAAAACATACTGACAATTGAGAGTGTAACTAGGAAAATACTCTAGACCAAAGAAGAGGGACTCCATAGATATACGTTGCATAATTAGGGAATGTGTGTAGATTTTATATTTTTTAATCTCGCATTTGGTTACTATTCTCGTAACAATAAAAAATAAATAGAAAAAGATTCTAACAAAAATATAAAAACATCATAACTTTTTCAATTTTTCACAGAATTAAATAAATAAATAATAAAAATTTATTTATTCAATCTCAAAAATATAATGGTATGTTTAGAATCATCAAATAAACAACATGAAAAAAATTCGAAAATCAATAAAATGCAGCAACATATATTTGCTTGATTCGGTCATTTTATCCACCCTCATGACAAATTAAACATGGATTCATGCTCGAGATGATGTTGGAAAATTATTGGATACATTATTTATGTAAAACAAGTATTAATCGACATTTTACCTTTTTTGTTCATGGAGGTTCAAGAACATTTTAAATTCTTACTTTTAAATCAATGAAGTTTCCATACAAAAGAGTGACGCTTAACATACTAATTAAGTGCAACAAGAATAATAATGTAAAGAAAATTAAATAAACAAAAATTAAATTAGGTTTAATCACTTTTGCTCATGGTGGTTAAAAAACACTTTAAACTCTTAATTTTGAATCAATAGAGTTTTCATACAAAATAGTGATGATTAAGATCCTAATTATGTGTAGTAAGGATAATAATGCAATGAAAATTAAATACACAAAAATTAAATCACATTTTATCACTTTTGCTCATGACCGTTCAGGAACACCTTAAACTCTTCATTTTGAAGCAATGGAGTTTTCATGCAAAATATTGACAATTAAGGTATTAATTAAGTGTAGGAAGAATAATAATACAAAGAAAATTAAATACACAAAAATTAAAAGCCTACCTAAATAAAAAAGAATAAAAAGTGACTTGAAAATTGGAGAGAAATTTGTGCAAAGTTATGGTATACTCTTGCGAATGATTCTTGCTGAGATTTGTGAATGAGAATGATTTTATTTATAGGCTCTAAAAAAAGGTAGTTTAGAAATTATGAAAAAGAAGTGAGAGTGATGAGTTCCTTCTAGAAATTTATTTAATTAAATAGTGAATAATTATGTAACATATGCATGGAATAATGATGTGATATATGCATGGAATAATAATGTAATAAATGAGATATATTTTGGAATTTCTAGAAACATTAATTTTTGCTTTATGATGCATGAAAATGATTAATAAAATTCAAATGGATATTTTGATGATAAATCAAATGATCATGAATTTAATTTTCTTAATGCATAATGAAAAAAAAAAGCAATTTAGTCAATTTCTTCAACATATAAAATGTTGACTCTATGTTGACCTTTTTTTTTATTACTATAATGCACATATGCACGATTATGAGGACTTTATTTGATGATAAAAATGCATATGGCTAAAAAAAAGCAAAACTTGACACAAAAATATATCATATGAATTTAAATGCCCAGACAAAATTGGTGTATGACAGCTACCCTTATCTAAATATCAAAAGATCCAAAATTTTGTCTTAAAAGGCGGGAATGAAATGATGAATGCATTGGTTTATTAATTGAGGGTCAAAATTGGTGTGTGACGATGGCTGAAGAATGAAAATGAACCTGTGGGCAATGACAAAGACATACAGTAGCGGTGATCCACAAGAAATGAAAAAGGATAATGAAGACCCATTAGGGATAACAATCTGCTGGAGAAAAAGACATTGGGAAATATTCAAAGGTGAAGGTTACCAACTAGTTAGAGATGACAAACTAACACTTTAGAATATATGAGAGAGAATTCATGAGTTTTGGAGATTTCTAAAAGAAATTCATCCCGCACAAATTTCTGGAGTTTTCTAACAAGAAAGTCAACCAATCAAGCAAATAGAGATCCCTAACAAGGAATAATCCAAGACAAACTTTGGAGTTTTCCTATAAGAAAAGAATCCACACAAAAGACTTTGAAGATTCTTAACAAAGAATTTAATCAAGACAAAGACGTTAGAGTCTTCTAATCAAGAACAACATCCAAACTTCTGGGAATTCCTTAAAAACAAAGAGTCACAAATGAATTTTTGGGAAACATCAGAATAAATAGGGTAATAAACTCTTCGTATGTGCTAATAAAGTTGGACTTTGACCATAAGCATTGGTTTTAACTAGCTTCTAACAGATTGGTGCTAGTTACAACTGAACTTTCAAGGATGAGGCTCGTGACAACTGGACCTCATATACCAATAACAATTAGATTTTAAAGGTTCCAATGACAATTGGATTTAGAGAATGATACCGGTGACAACTGAATTTGAGATACTAATAAAAATTGGATGTTTGAGGATGAAGGCCAATGATAAATAGACTCTGTAGGGACACTAGTAACAACTGGACTTTAGAATAGATGTGGTGAAAACTAGACTCTAAACTGTGCAAATAACAATTGAACTTTGGAAGGATACCAATGACAACTAGATCTTAAAGACATGGTGCCAATTACAACTGGACTTTAAAGATGATGTCAATAACAATTGGGATTGGCAACTGATATCAATAACACGCCGGATTTCAGGGCACCAATAACAATTGGATTTTGAATATGCCAATAACAATTGGACTTCCAAACGATGTCAATAATAACTGGACTTTAAATACCAATGACAATTAGATTTTGAAAATGATGCCAATAATAATTGGGCTTGAGAATAATGCCGATAACAACTAAACTTGGAAAAGGGTTCCAGTGGCAACTGGACTTTAAGCATGCATGTCGGTAACAACCAAAATTTGCTTATCAATAACAATTGGATTTTGACAATAGCTGCTAGTGACAACTGGACTTTAAACTATGCCAATAACAATTGAACTTTAAATACCCATAACAATATGATTACAATAAATGAGTGGCAATAACAATTGAACTTTGAATACCTATAACAATATGATTACAATAAATGAGTGCCAATAACTAATGACAACTAGATTTTGAAGATAATGCTAGTAACAACTGGACTTTATGAGACACCAATAAAAATTGGGCTTTGAAACGATACTATTGATAACTGGATCTTAGGGATACCATCAACAATTGGATTTTAAACAAGGTGCCAGTGACAACTAGACTTTAGATGCCAATGACAATTGGAGTTTAAAATGGGTATTAATAACAAACAGTATTTGAAAATGATGCAAATGAAAACTGGACGGTAGATATCAATAACAATTGGATTTTAAGCAATGTCGGTGACAACTGGACTTCAAAAGATGCCAATGATAATTGGACTTTAAAAAGAGTGCCAGTGACTACTAGACTTGGGATACCAATAACGATTGGATTAGAAACTTAGTGCCAGTGACAAATGGGCTTTGGAAAGGGTCGCAAGTGACAACTGGACTTCAAAAGGTGTCGATAATAACCAAATTTCAGGTCAATGGATAAAAGTCAACAACGAGATTTTGTCTCCTCCGGTGGAATGACAGCCTTTGATTATGTATTGTAGTGTGCTAGAAGAGTGTATGAGTTATGTTCTTGGTCAACAAGATGAATCTAGTAGAAAGGAATTTGCCATTAATTATTTGAGCAAAAACTTCACTGATTACGAGTCTCGGTACTTCATGCTTAAAAAGACTTGTTGTGCTTTAGCATGGGCAGCTAAACGCCTCCGCCAGTATATGTTAAATCATACCACTTGGTTGATATCAAAAATGGATACAATAAGGTATATCTTTGAAAATCCTTCTTTAATTGGTCGGATCGCCCGTTGGCAGATGTTTTTTCAGAATATGATATCGAGTATCGAACTCAGAAAGCTATTAAAGAAAGTATTTTGGCCGACCATTTGGATGATCAGCCAATTGATGATTACAAATCCATCAGGTTTGACTTCCATGATGAGGATGTGATGTATTTAAAAGCTAAAGATTGTGAGGAGCCATTAACTGAAGAAGGGCCAGAGCCTGGATCCCTTTGGGGTTTGGTTTTTGATGGAGCTTTTAATACTTATGGAAATGGTATTGGGGCAGTTATTATTACTACTCAAGGTGCTCACATTCCTTTCACCACAAGGTTGATGTTCAATTGTACAAATAATATGGCAGAATATGAAGTGTGTATCATGGGTCTCGAAGAAGCTATTGATTTGAGGATCAATATTCTTGATGTGTGATAGGCCCAAAATATATTGTTTATTCGACTCGATTTGCGCATGTTATTTAGGATTTTATTTTCGTTTTCTTATATTATACCTCTGTTTTGTCTCTTTTTCAGGTTTTTGTATTTTCAAAGCAACTCGAGAAGAAATGAAGAAAAACGAACTAAAAGACATACATTCTGAGGAATTTTACACATGGCTTCCACCATGGCGGGCGCCATAGGGGATGCCACACATTGGATAGAAGACAACTGCTGACAACTGCCACGTCTCCCACTCCTTTCCACCCTAGTTTATGTGGTGGGCGCCACCTTTACAAACTCGTTTCCCTCCCAAAAGGAGTTGGGGGGAATTCTTGTCCTTACATATACTTTCCTACCACTATAAATAGAGGAGTTTTGTCTCATTTCTAATCATCCAAGCTTAGTTACAGAACTCAAGCCATAAATTTCATCTATTGTAAAGTGATAAACTTCTTACATCAAGGGGTTATCACACTGTATAATCGAGTCTGTAATCGGGTTTGGAGCACTTGGGTAGAAGTTAATCCTGCCGCCATTTTATTTTTGTCATTTACTTCCAGTTGCACCAAGATTTAAAGCCTCTCGTTTAGAGCAGGTTTCTATTTATTTATCGCCTTTTTTATTTATCCGCTTTTATTTATCGCGCTGTTTATTTCTCGCACCGTTTATTTATCGCACCCTTTATTGCACTTTATTTACTTCCTCGCACTTTATTTACTTGCATTTATTTACCATGTCTTTTTACTTTACCATGTCCGGCTAAATCCTAAAGGCTAGGATGCAAGAATTATAGTTATAATAGTATTCCATACGACTATTGGTAGAATTACTTAAGGATTATTTTGGCTTTTAACACTTATTTTCTGTACTTAAAATCTGTTGGGTAAGATCGAAAGCCGTCCAACCTTTAGATAAATTTGGTTAGTTTTAACTGTTCCAAGAAAGCGAAAGCGCTTGGCTCAGTTAATTAGGAATCTTTAATGTTTAAGAAAACCAATTTTAAAACTGTTTTCGGATGCATTTATGGATTTAAACTCCGGTTCGTAAGAAGCTCCTTTTGTTAGAAATTCCAGGTCATAATACTTTTCAACTAAGTCAAGAAACTATATTTCTTAAAAATAGGTTTATTAATCCTAATGCAATACGCGCCTTTTTATACGTGACAATAAGAGGGATCGATTAGGGATAAACTCAGTTCTGATTACGCGAAAGCGACAGTTCCTGTTAAATTAGTTCTTTTCATGAGTAGAAAACACTACCCCATAAGGCATTCTATTTGTACACATTTGGAATACTACGTAGCTATGTGAATTGCATCTATGCCTGCTGTTTTATTATTGAATTTATTTACCGCATTTATTTCCGCACTTTACTTTTATTTCGCACAACTCAACCTTTTATTTGACTTGCCTTAGATAAACACCGTAACACTAGCGAATGATAGATTGACATTTGGTCTCTCTGGGATTGATAATCTTTTATATTACTCTGACGCTATTCGTGCACTTGCGAATCGCCCATCAAGTTTTTAACGCTGTTGCTGGGGACCAATTACGTCAAAATTTCGTACCCTATTGTTACACGGTCTAGACTAAGGCTATATCCACCGGTCAATGCGAAGAACCTGCAGCACCGGTACCTTTATAGATCCTTTAGAGGAACCTGAACGTTACACTCGAGCGCATATCTTATTTCGTAGAATTAAGAGAGCTATGGACGAAGACCGTAACCAAAGACCCCTTAAGGATTTTGCCCAACCATCTAATGATGAACCTAGTTCTAGTATTGTGAACCCCAATATTCCTGCTCACAATTTCGAGCTAAAACCTTCCCTATTACAATTAGTGCAACAAAACCAGTTCGCGGGACTCGCTACCGAGAACCCGAACTAACATTTAAAAACCTTTATTCAATTAGCTAACACTTTTAAAACCAATGGTGCTACCCCTGAGGCGATTCGATTAAGATTATTTCCCTTTTCCATCAGAGACAAAGCCCTTACCTGGTTGGATTCCCTTCCAGCCAATTCTATAACAACGTGGGAATACCTTAGGAGAGTTTTTCTCGCTAAATATTTCCCCCCGAGCAAAACAGTTGTTCTTAGAAACCAAATAACCAGATTTACCCAAAACCAAGGTGAATCACTCTTCGAGGCTTGGGAAAGATATAAAGACCTGTTGAGAATATGTCCACACCATGGCATGAAATCATGGCTGATCATTCATACCTTCTATAATGGACTTCACTATAACACAAAGATGACCATCAACGCCGCTGCAAGTGACTCTCTGATGAATAAACCTTACCCTGAAGCTTGCGCTCTTATCGAGGATATGGCTTAAAACCATTGTCAATGGGGAATAGAGCGAGCAACGGTGGAGAAGAAAGAAGCCCAAGGAGGAATACATGAGATAAGTTCTATAAACATGATGCAAGCCAAAATGGACACCTTGGCCCTTAAGGTCGAACATATGTACGCAACCCCAGTAGCTGCGGCAGCAGTCTCAACTGAGTGCGAATTATGTGGTGCCAAAGGACACCAATCGGCGGAATGTAATCTGCTGAACGAAACTCATTTAGGAGAGGTCAACTATACCCATGGAAACCCATTTTCAAACACTTATAACCCTGGATAGAAGAATCACTCTAACTTTTCCTACAAAAATAATAACCCTATCCAAAACCCTACACCCCCGAGACCATCCAATTTTCAAGCTCAAAGACAAAACCCGCCTATGCAAGCTGTGCAACCTAAGCCGAACCTTGAGAAAATCATGGAAAACTTCATCACGGCTCAGACCCAGCAAAAAAAAAGAATTCCTAAACCAGAACATTCATGTAAATGAATTGATTACCCAATTAGGAACCAAAGTAGACCAAATAGTCACCCACAATAAGATGCTTGAAACCCAGATCTCTCAAATAGCTTTAAAACAAGCTCCTGAGACTACACCCGAAGGGCAGTTCCCTGGTCAAACTCAACAGAACCTTTGAGGGCAAGCCAATGCAATTACCTTACAGAGTGGGACCACTTACGATGAACCGGTTAACCCGACATTGAGCGAACCCAATACTCCTGAGGAAAGCATGGTACCCATGAGCGAAGTAGAGGAACCAGTAGGATCTGAAAAGCAGAAGGATAAGGATAAAACCAACGAACTACCTCCACCATATAAACCTCTCATACCCTATCCGCAAAGACTAAAACAAACCAAGATCAATAACCAATATCATAAATTCATTAAAGTCATAGAGAAACTTCGTGTGGAAATCCCTTTCACAGAAGCCATCACCCAAATACCATCATATGTAAAGTTCCTCAAAGACATCCTTACCAATAAACGTAGACTTGATGATCCAAAATCTTTAGAGTGCAATTCCATTTCCGAAAATAAACTTGCCAAGAAGGAGAAAGATCCTGGAAATTTCTCCATACCTTGTATTTTGGGAAGTCATGTCATTAATAAAGCTTTTCTAGACTTAGGAGCTAGCGTAAGCCTCATGCCTCTGGCAGTTTTTGAAAGGTTAAAACTAGGAGAATTACAGCCTACGAAGATTTCACTTCAGTTAGCCGACATATCAGTTAAATATTCGGTTGGCATATTGGAAGACGTCCCCGTTAGGATCGGTCAATTATTCATCCCAGCCAATTTTGTTATCATGGACATTAAAAAAGATGATGACATTCCAATCCTCCTAGGCAGGCCATTCTTATCAACCGCTGGAGCCATAATAGATGTTAAGAAAGGGAAGTTGACGTTTGAGGTAGGTGAAGAAAAGATAGAATTCATTCTATTGAAGTTTCTTATGGCACCAGTATTAGGAGATGCATGTTATGCTATAGTGTAACACGGTGGGAGAACTGACTTTAAACAATGTTGCGGATAGCAAGAGTCGCCACCGACTTTTATTTTATCCATAAGGAAAGGTTATAAAAGAACAGGAAAGACCTTAGAGAATATTTTGGGTCCGGGGGGTAGGTTATGAAAAGGGAAGGTGTTAGCACCCTTTTCATCCATGGTTATCCATGGGCTCTTAGGTACTTAAGCTCACTTTTGAATTGTTTTGAAAGTGTAGTGTGTGAATAGCAAAAAATTTCAGAATAGTTTAATAATAATCCGTGTATGGATGTGAAAAAAAACTTGTTTGAAAATTTTGTTGGAAATTTGTTTAAGTGTGAAAAAGTTTTGAAGTGAGCAAGTATCTAGGAGTAGCCTACCCTAATGTTTTAAGGTCTTTCTTATTCCTTATCCTTTCCTTAGTAAGACTATCCCTACTATAACGGAGTAGGTAGTCCTTACTTTGGATGTTAAGGGACATTTTTTATATTTTTTTTTTTTACTTTATGACCCTAAGCTTAAGTGTTTTAACTTGATAATAAATAAACAAGAAAAAAAGGGAAGATTATGATTTCTAAAAAAATATTTTTCTCTTTGTTTTAAAAGAATAATTGATTCTAATTATAAAAAAAAATGTTTTAATTTTAATATTTTAAATGTTTTTTTTATTTCAATATTTTAAAAAATGTTTTTTTTTTATTTTAATATTATAAGAAAATGTTTTTAATTTTTATATTATAAAAATGAACCAACTTAAATATTTTTTAAAAAAATTTAATAAAGAAAGTAAAAAAAAATAAAAGGGTTGGGCCGGTCATTACCTCCGAACCCAACCCGGATTAGCAAAACGGGATAACAATCTGACGATGTGCTTCAGGATTTCAAAACCCTATTTTCTGCGGCGCCGTTCGTGCTTCATCTTCGTTTGGCCACTTTTCTCTCGCTTTCTCATCTCTAATGGCTACCGTCTTCAAATCCCCACCATATTCTTGCGTCTTTCCCTGAAAAACACACACATGGTTAAATATGGAAACGAGGATATCCGTCTTACGTTTTGAAAGTTTTCGCCGATGAAGATCGCGCCAAGAGGCCTATGATGAGATGATTCTGAGGCTAGCACCACTGATTGCCCGCGTTTGTGACGAACGATGAAGGCGGTCTCGGTTGATTTGATTCGCGACGAGATTTGTTGGATGACTGTGGGGACGATGACGACACAGAGATTGTCCTTGTGTATGAGTCTGACGGCTTCGGCGTCTTGATGATGGTCTTGCCCAGCTTTGTGCTCGTGGTGAGTTTGTTCTATGTTTTACGGCGCTGTTGTGATGGTTAGGGTTTTTACGATTTTTCACTGTTATCTGTTTATCCCCCTTTTTTCTGGTGTTAGGGTTTGTCCGTTTTATACATAATTTTGGTGGGCTTGGATACTGAATTTTGACGTTATCTTTCTCTGAGATTTGATTTTTGCTGACGATATTGATTGATTCTGATTGACTTGTTGGATATGATTTGATTCACTCTGATTTGGAATTTCTTTCCTTTTCTGGACTTGCTTGAAACCGATTTCGTCTGATTTGTTCACTTGTTTGGATTCACCGGGTTTTTCACTCGATTTGGTTTCTTGGTTATGCTTGATACGGATTTTCATTGGATATGGATTCATTTGGATTTTTTTAGATATAGGTATCTGATTTCTGGTACTGATATGGACTGTTTTTTTTTTGTGATGTAGCTTGAATCTGTCATGGATTTGGATACCGGTTTTCTGTCATTGGAACTCTATTCCATTTGGATACTGATGAACTGATTTTCTGATTTGGAGCCCCTTGTCATTTCTGACACGAACTGGGTTATTGATGATGATGCAGTTTTGATCTTTGATGTCTGATTTTCGATGCAGTTCGGATCCTCTTCGTTTTTGATGGTTCTGCTGCTGATATTCAGTTGTGGTCTGTTTGGTTATCTGGTCGCAGAACTTGAACTCAGTTTCAGTTTCTGGTGAACTGATGAGCAAAGTTGGATTATTCGGAGTGGGTTTAGAGCTAACGACATCTGGCTCGTACATCCGGTATTTACTTGATAGAAAATCCAAATTTGTAATCGGTTATGCTTTACGACCCCAATTTCGGTATATGACCCTTTTTTCAGTTAATCATTTATCGGCCCGAACTTCTTTTATCTCTTCATCTTTCTCGGCTGTCCCGTATGATAAGAACAATAATAACCACCTGATCTGACGCCAACGACACGGATCGGTAACGGGAGTAGGATGCGGCTTCGGTTGTGCCACTCCCGACACTCGATGATGACAATTGTTCTGAGAGTGTCGAACAAC